>JAQIWH010001251.1:0-33749 GCA_034695005.1 Cryptops parisi | reverse complement strand
TGTAACAGAACAATTTCACGTCTTTGAAGTTGACACTTTTATTATACTAGTATTCTGATCAAAACACGATTCAAAATGACGAAATGGGCTCGGAAAAACTCCTTTTCACGGTCATTACCTGGAAGTAATAATGTCCCAGTGCACGTTTTCTTCAAAGTACTTCACGGTTTATTATGGATTCATGGCTTCAATTTCAAAAACATGTCAACACCATGCATGTTTTTGCAGCTCCTATTTCATACTGTTATAGTGATTCATCAACTATTTGTGTCGATAAATCAGCTGATAGTATTACCCAGTGTCGAGCTGACGACATATGCCGTCGCCAACTCTCTGTACCGAGTAGTGACACTTGTAACAGTGACCACCATTCTCGCTAAAAGAAATGGCATCTTGAAAGCACAAAATGAACTGTTATATTTCTTCAATCAATACAATGTAAATAAAGGATTTCACCGCCTAACTTATCAAATGTGGTTCTACATCGTTTTGATTTTTATACTTAACGCTACCAGCATTTCCATGCAATGCTTTGGAGTAGTTTGGCAAGACACCCCATATGAAAATGCTGTTATCCCCAAAGTATTCCGCCTGCCTGCAAAAAAAGATAACTATTCTTTCACAGTGTCAATATTGATCATTTTCTATATAGGAAAATCCCTCACTTTAAACGTCCTCGCCATCTTAATCCTCAACAGCGCCTTTTGGTTTCACTTGCTCAGTTTAAGAATAAAAATGGCCAGAGAAAAGTTCCTTCGTGAGAAGAATCAAGGCTACGTCGCATTGGCCAATGTTCGCAAAGAATATGAAAAACTTTGTAATCAAGTTAACGATCAAAATGCAAGTTACTCGTTTCTGGTGTTTTTGTGGATCGCGACCCTCCTCGTTTACTTGTGTCTCAATCTAAGGCAGTTCACGTACCGATTATCATCTTTCAATTTGCCGTATTTAATCAATTTTTTGGTATCGGCCATTCGAGACTTCTTAGTGTTTTATATTGTATTCTCCAGCTCTTCATCGGTGAACGCAGAGGTAAAAACATTTAATTTATTTTTAAATCATATCATACTTAATTTCCAAAAATATAACAATGAAGTTATTGTATATCAAAACAAAATTTTGCTATTTTCAATAATGTAATGATCAATAAACATCCATAAAAACGAAAAAACGCGTTAAACATCCATCTCTAACACATTTAAAGATTATTTTTTTTTATATTAAATTTTATTATCAAGTGCCATAATTTTCTTTTCTTACGGGTAGACGAAATACACGTAATATTCAAACATTTTAGTAAGGGTCGAAACTGGCTGAAGACAAACAATTGCTAAATTCAACTATGATGATTAACACTCATTTGTTACCGGTAACTGGTTTCACTAATTCAATTTTCAAATTACAATGGTAACCTTATTTAAAACAACATTTTTCAGTACAAACTTTGATTAGTCATCCGTGCAGCTGAAGATGGAGTAACACATTCGCTGCAAAATGAAATCAAACAGGTTTTGAGAGAAATTCATGCACAAAACAATTGAAGGCTTGCCCGGAATAACGTTGGATGTGACAAATCACAATTTCGAGTAAATCGCAAAAAAAGTGTATGTTTACATTTTGGTGATACAAAATACGTCATATGTTAGTGACCGTTGTTGAAACAATGTGTATATGTTTGTTAAAATAAAATTTTGTTTGTTATGAATGGAAGAAATAGTTAGTGCCAGGTGGTAGAATAACGTTGGATGTTCAACATGGACATGCAACGTTATTCTACAACACTGGCACAGTCGACAAAATAGATTGTTTTATGATTGTATTTGGCCGTTTTTTTATTATTTAAGGTTCTTGGTCAGAATCACCGAAAATAAAACAATAAAAATAAGTCAAATGAATCGATCATAAAACCTACAGTTAACATCAAGTGTAACATGTGTTGGTATAACAAGGCATCCAATTTAATTTTTAATTTTAATTTCATTTAAAATTACAAATATTAAAATATTAATGTTAAAAATTTAATATTAATTTGTCTCCTTTGGGACGCACACAAAATTAAAAAAATAAAATAAATAAATAAATTAATTTTAATTTTAATTTCTTTTTTAATGATAAAAGTTAGTCAAGTTTCTGTTGATGTAAGTGAAAAAAATGTTAAAAGTTAAACAAATTGTTATAAGCTGAAAATTCGTTAAGTCAGTGTTTCCCAATTATATTTAGTGCCGGAACCCTTTTATATTTTGTATAATAATACAGAACCCCTTCAATATTTGAAGCACACCAAATAATGCACCGCAGGCGAAAATTTTTCCGGGTTCAATTTTAGTACCTTTAAAATTTAAGATATGGTATAACAATATAAGCTTGCATTTATAGTACAGTAGTTTGATCATCCCGAGTCCCAGTAGCTAATAGAGTTAATTCCATCTCTCAAGCTGCTACGAAGATTTTTTTATCCTTGCTTTTTATTCAAAAATTGTATCTTGAAATTTATATTTTTTCAAGTAAAAGGGAACTACAGTATGCAAGTTGTGTGATCCATATAAATAAATGCAGCTGCCAATCACACAAGCTGTGCAGTAAAAGTGATTAACCCTTGTCTCGTTCACCAAATATACTCGTGCCTAAAATATTTTAAACTTTTAATGAGTACAATTTATTTAATTTTTGGATTTTTTCGTGGAACCCCTAATTTCACCTCGCGGAACCCCATTTGGGAAAGGCGGCATTGAAGCATGGATTCTTTTTTTTGGAAGCAATTATCTCTGGCTTTGTTTCGCACAATAATATACATGTGAGTGAAGCCTTTAGGCAATAGAACATATAGTTCACTAAGGTTGCTCAGCTGAAGACCTAAATTAAGTAAGCCTATGATGCTGAGTTAAGAGCTGTGCTGTATATCACATAATTCATGATATGGATGGTAAAATAGATTGCAACTCAGCAACTATCAATGTATGTTGGGCAGAATGAATAAGATATAAACAAGGCAGCATGACATAAATAATGAAAGGTTATATTGAACAATAACGACAATACACAGAGAGAGATAGGCTAGGCTATTTACATATTATGAACACAAAATCTCACTCGTGAATACAGTATAATGCTGAATACAACGGATTGGATAAAGGTAAATGTACCAATAGTGGGCTAGTTAAGGACATTCAATCAAAGTTCATGAAAGTTGAAAGGAATCGTGAGTGCACGCTGTGCACTTTTGTGTGTGTGGGGTGGGAAGTTGTAGGGGGCAGTTGAACAAGGTTTGACTCTGTATTACTCAACTAATCCAAACAACAAAAAAGCAAACAACAACTTTGTTTTACATTTGAAGGTTTTACATTCACATTTATAAGCATGTATTGCATTTTGGATCCAAATAAGGGTTGTGGAAAATAAAAAAAATATTTGTTTCACTATGCTATACGCCAGACGTAAAGGTCAGTGGAGAGATCAGTTAGCACCTTATTTATAAGCACGTGCACACATTGTATCCTTTGCATTCTTGTAACACTTTGTATTCTTATGCATAATTAAAGGATTAAAATTATATGCTGTAAAATTCTGTTTAATTTTCGAATTTGATAATGAACATGCGCATAGTGCATGTGATGGTTCAAAGCACGTTTTCATAGTCGTGTTTTACAAATTATCTAGTATTTCAGCTACAATCGCATGATAATTTGTATTTGTTAACTTATAACAATAGTTTTGAGAATGAAGTAACTATTGATGGAAAAGAAGGGTGTCACCATTATCATGGGTGAGGGAAGGGGTCATTAATCCTCTCCAAAGCTACTGGTGACTCTTTGCGAAAAATGTGACTCTTTGCGAAATTGTTTAAAACATTTAGAAAACATTATTGCCAGTTGGAGCCATTCTCAAGAACTGATGATGCTTGCAAAATCTACAAACACCATTATAAAAGCCCAATTAAATTCTTTTCTGATATTCCGTGTTATGGCTCTCATAGTTTTGTGCAGAAACATATGGCGAAAAAAAATTGTAAAGCTAAAATTTCACAACTGCTTGTCTTTTATCTGGCGTTGAGCTTTACGTAGTCAGGCTTTTAAGAACGATCTTATAAGTTATGTTATGATGTTCTTATGAACCATGGTTCAACCTAACTTATATGGTGCGACAGAGGAATGCGAAATCGGGAAAATGTGAGAAGCGGAAAAAATTGGTTTTTTGTTTCTCGATTATACCTGTTCCATTTCCAGAATCCTCTTGGTTCAAATGTCTTTTCGACAGTTCAATGTTATCACTTATTCTGGGTGTTTTTGAGTGATCACTGCACGGCTGATGCCATTCTCTCATTTTGTTTCACAGTTTTAAGTCTTTTTTCCAGTATTGGTCCGAAAATTCTTTCTGAATATGCATCAAGCAATACCCCTTTACTTCGCAAAGAGCTTGGTTGATATTCTTATCACCATGGGAATAGCTAGCTTCGAAGTCTAGGGGAGCTGAGCCTCCCTGCTTATTTTTTAACATTTCTAAAAGTTAATCTTTTTGTTAATTTAAATTAACAGGTAACTACAACACTTTCATGTTCTCTATTGGCATAACTCGAAAAATATGATGATTTTTCCGGAGTTACTTGTGATTTTTATTGGGT
This sequence comes from Cryptops parisi, assembly GCA_034695005.1. Lineage (NCBI taxonomy): Eukaryota > Metazoa > Arthropoda > Chilopoda > Scolopendromorpha > Cryptopidae > Cryptops > Cryptops parisi. The sequence goes on along the minus strand of JAQIWH010001251.1, from coordinate 29,131 downwards.
CATAGACATTTCTAGGGGAGGCTAAATTTTTTCTAGGGAAGGCTTAGCCACCCCTAGCCCCTAGCTATGCCCATGCTTATCACTTTCATTTAATCCCTCATGGCCCACACCACGTTTATTTAAAAATTATTTTTGCACTGAGCCATTATGCACAGAACTTGAGTAAAAGAGGAGTAGTAGAAAATCGACCCTATTATGCGAAATTACAACAGACAGTTCCACCATATTCCTGAAAGAGTCAGTCGGAATGTGTTATTTAACTTTGTGACAAGGTGGAGGTGAACCCAACGTTTTTACCATGTTGAGCATGTGGTTTTAGCATACAAGCGACTTGAACGATATACCAAGAAGACACAATGATGATGATCAAAATAACATGCTTGATCAGAATGTGGTGATGGAATCAAAATGCTTGTTAATCGATATACTTGATTGACAAGATATATTCGATATAAACGATTTAGTGTCTACACACTAAATTAGACAGCACATTCTTGAAAGCACATGGTGGTTTAAAAATGTATTTTAATAATTGGTCAAGGTATTTGAAATGTGTCAAGGCGATATGTAGTTAAAACTTTTAATGCTGTCAGTTCTTGATCAGTTAAACTACTTTTTTAACACTCAGTTGAGTCAGTCGAGTCTGTGGATACTAAATTGACATTTTTGGACTGTCATTAGTCTATGTTGTGCTTCCCTAAACACTTGCTCTATTATTTGTAATTATACATTATTCATTATATGCGCATAAAGTTAAAGCATTTCAGTTATAATGCATGTCTAAATTGAGCCTTTTAAAATTAAAAATTTTGAACCAGTAATCTTTAACATTGACATATAAGAATTTTATTGATTGTTTGACATTCATTCATTTATTTCTTCTTTATTTTTTATTAGCATCTCCCACCATTCCAGGCAAAAATTTGGACAATGACATTTCTGGACGGTTAATGGAGTTTCGAAACAGTAGGAATACAGATGTTTCAGCGATGTCAAACCAGAGGACTAGCCAAAATTTTAGTCCTAATGATCTCATTCCTGATGAATTCAAGTTCCGCATTGTAAGTTGAATTTGATTCATCAAGAGAATCACACGTTTCAGTTACTGTTTTGTTCATGATACTGACCTTTTGAAAAAACATATTGCAGTTTTTGTATACTCAACTGCATTTGAGATATCATGTTGGCATTGGAATCTTTGTGTAAATTAATATTGCAAAAGTAAAATATTATTAATATTTGCTATAATAGAAGATTGACTAAGTTAAGGTTTATTTCCATGGTATGTATGAGGTGAGACAATTGAACTCTCGGAATGCATCATAGAAAAGGAAGTGTGACATTGTTGCCATTGCTGGAAAAATTTCTGGAACTCTGATTCTGAAATACAGTACTCTTGGATGTTATTGTCACGTCAGCAGATATAGAATGACATTTGTAGAAACGTGTAAAGTATAAAAAATAGTCGAACTTGATATAAACAGTTTATAGTAGGTTTTACAAAGTAGTGGATTTATCAAGAAGGTGATAAATGAAAATTAATGGAAAATAAAATAATAATCATGGTTTTTCTTATTACTTGTTGCTTCTATGGGTGAGAAAGGACTTAATGGGTTTCAATTTACTCAAATGAGCTTCGAGACAAATCAGTACATGTATTGCCAAAAAAGTAGACTCAAATGTAACCTTTGAGAAACTCCACATCAAAGTGACAAGTTGTGAGCACCATAGTAACTGTTGTTTAGGGGTACATCCATTTCCTAAGACAAAGATGCTTTGTTTTTATTTAATTTTGTCATGCTATTTTTAATATTTCATGACTTATGACAGGAAAAAATTGCTGTCTTAAAATTTTTTATCTCTAAACATTAGCCATAGAGTTCGTAAGGTTGACCTCGGAAAAGAAATTTGGTAGTTAACAAAGTGTAGTTTACAGTGGAGGTATGAACCTTTACCACTGGTCTACCTCTACAGTGAACCCTTGATATCCATTGTTAATTGGTTCCTTAAAATGTGTAGGTAAGGACACTATGCATACAGCAATCGATGCAAATTATGTATAGGATAACAGATGATTGGTAATCTACGGATATCAAGAGCAACTTATACTCATATATGTACAGTCAATTCCTGTCAATTGGAACTCCATCCACACTTGTAAACTTTGTGGCGTAATAAGAGACTGTCCCAATTACATGAAGTTTCAGCTATTTCCTCAATTGATGTTGTTCTTTAAGATTTGTCTTCGATAAACGGCTATCTCTTTTTTGACCTATGACTCAAATAACTAGAATCGATTGCATTTACTTAAGGTAGCAGATGGGTTCAACAGTTCATTCAGCATAATTGATGTTTGCATAATACTTTTTAATAGATTTTCATTTTTTTTAGTCTTATTCACATATCATTTGTTAATTATCACTGTTTACTTTGTCAGAAATTTGATCCAATGTCGGGATCTATAAATATTTCTCTTGCTGGACAATTGAAAATGGCCATTGCTTCACAGCTAAAAATTCAAGACGATGATGTTTATATTACGCAAATCATGGTAACTAGAAACACCAATCACTGAATATCATGAAATACAGTATTGTGCAATCTTGTAATTAATAATTTGTTTTGTTTTGTAAATGAAGCCACAAGACAATGCAGTTGAAATGTACATTGTATACACAACAGCGGATCCTCGCAATAAATACAATGGCATCCAAGTCTTGATTCCAGCTTCTCAGATCATTAATAAATTGTCTCTGGAGGAATTACAGTTATCAACACCATTGATCATTAGTAGCATTTCAACAGTTGGTGAAAACCAGGTATGCAATCAGTATCAAGTCATACAATTAGATTGGGTGCCTTCGGGTAGTTTGAATGCCCCTGAAAAAACTAAATGCCTACCAAGTGAAATATAGTGTAAATGTTTTCTTATTTTTCAGGAAGACGATTTAAAACGAGCAGTATATGATGAACGGTTATGGAATAAATTGGAAAAAGAGCTGTGGGATAATTGGCAACTTCCATTTCTTATTGCTTCATCAGTTTTGCTTCTAATCTTAATTGGTGCAATTTTTGTAAGTATCATTTGCCCACTTCATTATCATTATTTTCAAATTCAACCACATATTCCCTTGTCTACACCATACGCATTGATGGTTTTGTAATGAATGATCATTCTGAATAGTCGATTTTTTAGCTAATAATTGTGTTAGTACTGTGATTATCATAACTACATGGGACATCCGAAAAGTATCTGTATTTTTATTCCTTTTAATTGCGGTGAAAAATAAAAAATATTGGACAAACGAACTTGATAGTGACATGCGTAATGCAGTGCTACAACGAGTCAAAGTTACGTTTTCCATAACTTTGATCTCCGTTTACAACAAAGTTTTTCCTCCAGGTTTATTCATTCCAGTAGTGGAGAAATCAGCACAGGTGTTGCTAATGCATTTATGCATTTATTTATTTAGTCACTTGCAATCACTTTTTATGCGCTCATAGTGCTCCCACAAAGAATCGTCATTCATCATTTTCGGGCCCGCTTGTCCCGGCGGGTCGCCAGGGTCGCGATGGGCAAGCCCTCGCAGCACAAATTACTATCTCATTCGATCCTCCGCTGCAACACAAACATTTACCCAGCTGTTGAGAGTGACCCCCTCACAGACTTTGAAGAGCTGGTCTCGCCATCTGATTCTTGGTCTCTTTTTACACCTCTTGTTGACTGGGCGTTTGTCCCAGATCCGGTAGGCCAGTCTCAGGACATGCCCGAGTCATCTCATTTGAGATCTCTCTTACCCAGAGAAGTAGCGGTTCGAGTTTGGAGCTTTCTCGAATTACAGATCTTCGCGCTTTGTCGAGTAGAGTGCATCCTGCAACTCGTCGAAGAAACCTCATCTCGGCTGCTTGCACCTATGATCTCTCACTTTCGGTCATTACCCAGAGCTCATGGCCATAGGTGAGGGTATGGCGGAAGATCGAATTGGAAACAGAGTTTTGCCTTCAAAATGATAGACTCTATTTTTTTAAAAATTACGTTTTAAAATATATACTATAACTACCATAACTTTCAAAATAAGTGAGCTAAACTGAGCCAAATCTTGTTCAGATGATAACCAAATTTTCCATTAAATTATGCATATTATTCAAGTTACTATACAAGTGTCAACCCCAGTATTACATAATAATAATAATTATATATCATTTGATGTATAACATCGGATTTGTTTACTTTGAAAAATAAGGCTTGGTATTTTCATGGAATTTCCCATAAATACTTTTAATTGTCTAATATTAATTATAGTTAATATATTGGCATCACATCACTGTTTGTATCAACTGCTGTTACAAACAATATTGATCATTGGTGATTTTTTTTTTAGCTTTTCGTATGTCTTCGCCAGTATCAAGTTTCTAGAAAGTTACATGATGAAGAGCAAAAACACATGTGTATATTTCCTGTAGTCAAACCCAGCATTCAGAGAACAAACTCGGTGCAACCTGATGCAAAAGCAGCGTACTTATGCCAAGCGAATCTTGAAACTCTTAAAACAGAACCTATTCGAGTTAAAGCTAAAGGTCTTTTGGAAAGGTAAATAAACATAGTGTTGAATTGATGCATTCATTCACATGTATTTTGAAAATAAACGCTTGTATCGTTTCAGGCGTGGTTCAAATGCTTCGCTAACTATTGATTTGAATCCATCCCAAGAATCATCGGTAACTTGCTCTTCACCATCACGTGACAGGTATCCCTCGTTGGTTGATTGTATTCATTACTGCCCATGATATATTATTTTTATTTATTCTATTTTATTATTGCTTGCTTTTACACAATTTTCTTTTGTTTAATCACTTAAGAGTGAAAGGCCGTAGCAGTGCTTTTAATCATCACCCTGTTGAAATGTCTGCTAATGAAGGGTGTGTACATCGATTTTTATTTCTTTTCACTTATCTTTAGTATGATTGTTTGGTTCATTTTTAGTATAGTGGTTTTGGTTTATTTCACTAAGTTTTTAACTGTAGTTTATGGTTATTTACCAGTGCAGTAAAATGTGCTGAATGTCACCAATTGTTTTTAGTTATGATTAGGGGAGGAGGGGGCATGTTTTCGCTTTGCATGCTAGTTTTTTATTGTAGTTTTTGAACACTCAATGATACCAATAAAATCTCTCATGAGTTGCGATAAATTATTATTATTTTTTTTATATATTTTTAAAATAGCAATGGTGAAGAATTCCTTTTGTCAGCTGGAAATCGCATGTCACGCAAAGACCTCCGTAATAGTATAAAAGATACTAAAGCGCTCCATAGTGAATTTTGGGTAATATTGGTTAATATAAGTGCAATTGGTACGTGTGAAGTTCACATGAAGAAAGAATTTAATTTCTCGTCTTTTATTAGGATATACCGATGAATTATCCTGATAAAGTGGAAATTGCTGGATCAGGAACCAAGAACCGTTACAAAACCATCATTCCAAGTAGGCTATGCTAATAGTTAATACATTTGTTTTTATTTTCGACAGTTTTAGAGACCATTCATAGAGCACCCAAGCAAACATTACTCGACATGAAATGTCATGAAATTTTTTTTTCAGATGAGTCCTCAAGGGTGAAATTGCCAGAAGTTAATGATGACCCTCTGTCAACATACATTAATGCAAACTATGTCAGGGTGAGTCATTTTATACTAATTATGACAATGTTGTTTCGTACAGTTGTACTCCCGCTTTACAGCGCTTCGCCAATGCCGTGCCTCTCAGTTATAATTAGTTTATTATTTTAGTACATGCTTGTTGTTAGGTAGTTTTCAGCAGCAGCGCTTTCAGCTTTTTATCGGTGTAATTCATGGAAAAAATTTCACTTTTGCGGCAATGGCCTGGTCCCCAACGTACCTTATTAGCGGGTTGTGCAAATATTTGATTTCGTAGGTGCTTTCCTGTTCCTGTTCGATAGTTTTGTTAACATAAGATTGTTTCATATAGGGTTATGAAGGAGAAGAGAAAGCATACATTGCTGCTCAAGGCCCTATGGCTCATACTATTGAAGACTTTTGGACAATGATATGGGAAGACAAGGTTCCCATTATTGTCATGATCACCAAACTAAAAGAAAAAAATAAGGTAAGATCATTAAAAAATCATCATTAAAACTGCACGTTGCAGTTCCAAGATTAAGACTGAACCAGTGATGTTTTGTGTGTATTCTTAGGTGAAATGTGAACCATATGTACCAGAAGTAAGAGGAATATATGGAAACTTTGAGACGACAACTACACGAGTCATTCCACGAGATGGTTACACAATTCGTGAATTGTTAATGAAGGTAGATTTTGTTTTACTGAATTGCATTTAGATCAATTATACAGTTAAACTTCGGGTTAAATGAGATATGAATGTATTGCGACTTAATTTGCATATAATTAGTATGGGTTGCCTTAGTAATGTCAATGGGTTGAAACAAATTTACAATGCATTATCAACCATGGATGAAAACAAAATTACATAAAAACTCCTTTTTTCAAGCACAACCTTTTATTCGAATAGCATTGTTGTTTATTAGGTGCACTCCAATCAAAGACCTTTGACTCCAGTGGATGTGCACGAAGGCAGAACCAGAAACAATAAGTTTCAGGTTTCAGTACTCAATTGCAGACTATATTTGAGCTTTTAATTTTAAAAAAAATGATTTTTCTTCCCATAAAATATCAATATTAAATTTGTGTATAATAAAATTATTTTTAATAGAATAACAGAAAAATAGGAAAATGTCTATAGTAGCACATTAACTGTTAAATATTGCTTTATATTTATATTTTGAATCATTAACAGCACTATTAAGTGTTTGTCCAAGATTGAGTGTGAAGTTCTGTATTTTACCAACTGCCAGCGCTAACAGCGTTATCCGGGTTTAGGCCAGCCAATCAAAATCACGTGTGAAGTTCTGTATTTTACCAAAAGCAAGCGCTAATAGTGTTATCTGGGTTTAGGCCAGCCAATCAGAAAATTTCTATTTCCTGACATCCAATGGTTTTACGCTTTGAATTTAATTTTGAATTAAAAAGCGGATCGGAGCGTAAGCAACACCTTACCAGGTAAAACCGATCTTTACATACCGTAAATGTGGTAATTAACGCGACCTGGATGTCTCCAAATCTGACAGTTCAAATTATAACGCAGGATAAATGTGTATATCAACTTTCAAGTGTCTATCTAGGGTAGTGGGAACATAAGTAAAAACGAACTCCAAAATTTGAAACATTTTTTACGACCGGTCAAGTTAAATAAAAAGTTGTAAAAAAAACAATCAACAAGTGAAAAATTAAAATTCTGGAGAAGAGAAGACTAGGACAAACAATGAAGCAAAATGCATGTAAAATTATCACAAGTGGACAATGAAGAATTGGATGTTAACATTCTTAATCGATTCTATCCATGTTCTTAAAACGGGATTTCGATACATGGCCTCTAGTACTTCTGTTTGACTATCTTGTCCTTCATGGATGCTTCCACTAATTCCATTTGCAGAGGACTTTCACCTGCCTTGTAGAGTAAATCGGTCATTTTGAGCAGATCATCATGATTGCTGCTCTGACGTCGTTTATACTAATGGGTCAAAGGTCGGGGATAAAGTGGATTTTGGATTAGTGTCTCGCTCTTTTATCATCAGTAGGCATCTTCCATCTTTGTACAGTGTGGTTTCAGCTGAACTTTTAGCTATTGCGAGGGCTTTGTCACTTTACCTTGAGAGCCCTGTTTGTCAGTTTCTGGTCTGCTCCAACTGAGTGGGTTGCAGGCATTACAGGTTTTTCTATTCCCAGCTTCTGCTGGTTCTACTTGTTTGCCGCCTTGCGGAATTGGGCAAGTCCGATGTTTTTGTTTGGATGCCAGGCCACGTCAGCATCCGAGGCAATGAACTAGCCGAATCAGTGACTAAAGCGGGGCTTCACTAGCCATATTTTGCAATGGAAGCCACATCATCCGACCTGCAAGTTTGGCAAAAATGACAGATTTGTTCATCCTGGGAAGAGGAATAGGCGGCAGTGAACAACAACAAGTTGCGTACTATTAAAAACATGATCGAACATGGGTGACCTCTTTCTCTACTGTCAGGAAGAACAAAGTAGTGCTAACACGGCTGCAAATAGGACATATGCAGTTCTCCCATGCATTTTGTCTTCATCTTGGCGCTCTGCATGTAAGTCTCAAGTATCGGTCCACCATGTCCTGGTGGACTGCCTGCTGAACCTCTTTGCAGACAGTGTCTTTTGCCCTTCACTCTTCTGAAGCTGCTGGGAAACCATGTCTGTACTACTTGGGAAACCATGTCTGTACTACTTGTCGTGTTTTCCGGTTTTTGAAGCTGTCTGGTCTTGACCAACTCCTTTAACTAACATCCTGTATGGGTTGTGTATTATGTGAGCACCATATGACAAGCTTTGGGCAGTTGGTGCGCCTCTCCCAACCAAATACCTATCTTCTTCTTAAAATGGACACATGAAGATGGAGATATTAAATCTACAAAAATGCTCTACAAAAAGCTGAAAATCACTACTACACATGATGCAACTGCATTGAAAAAAAAAGATTGTTCTTAGGAATACATTTGCTCCATCTTAAATAACACAACAACGGTCTTCCAACATCCCAAAATGTCAACACCTACAATCAAGACTGAAGGCAGCAATCTGGACTTTGAGTTTAACGAGGGCACCGACTGGTCTTACGACTGTCATGTGTCCCTCACACTTTATTAAATCAGGAAATAAAGAAATGACGATGAGGATGATGATGAAGATGGAATAAGGTTTTTATGATGCAGAAGAAAATGGGAGAACCCCGAGAAAACTCGCCCCTGTTGTGTCAGAGCTCAAACTGAATCCACCTGGTTTAAGTGGGACGTGAACTCTGGTCACTGCTGTCAGAGGTGAATGGTCTGATAACAGGGCAAAAACTACATAAACTGGAGAATATTTATACGTTAAGCTTAAGACCTTAAACTTAATCCCATCTGAACAGAAAACAATGATTGTGTTGTGTGAAGTGGGACAAACATCATCTACAGTGGTGGCCAAAAATGTTGCACCCATAGAGAGTCTGCATAAGGTGGACAAAATTGTTGCAACATTGGCTGTTTTGCATACAATATAGAAATATTGAACTCCACGATGTTTAAAAGATTGAATAATTCAGGGAACACATACTTTTATGCACATTTAGGTGGGCCTATGTTGAAAAGCTTGAAACACTTTTGCCACTTAATGTAGTTTGATAATGCGCACCATCATTTTGTTAGATATTGTTCTACTATAACAAATTGAGAGTATGAGCTAATCATTCCTCAAGCATATACGAGGTGTGACAATATAATTCCCGAAATGCATCTGTAACAAAATGTGTACACACCTGTGCACTAGCGGCTACTATCATCTTCAAAGTATACCGCTTTTGTAGCTATACAGGATGTTTCAGACTTTTTATTACAAACTTCTAGGGAGCTTATAGAAGGGTTCTAAAGAAACAATGTTTTCCTATGCAAAAAGTTCCGAAAAAAATTGCCTCACATGGTACAGACTGCTGTGAGCCAGTCGCATACACAACACACCATAAAGATCACCACCATAAAGATACAAGCAGGATTCGATGGTCTGTATAACGTCACACGATTTTTTTCAGAACTTTTAACAAGGAAAAGTTGTTTTATTTCAGAAATTTGCTGTGACGCTGTAGAGCATTGTTTTAGTAGGCCTATGGCAGGTTAAATACTTACACCAAGAAGTGCAAAATTTTAAACAATTGTTTGAAAAGATGGTTATTTTACATGCATTTCTCCATGTAATGTAAAGCTAATCAGCCAAAGTTGAAACAAATAATAAAAACTATTGAAACATAAAAATAATGTTAACTTTTTATCCCAATCAGTTGCCACAGTGGAGAAGTAGTTGAAAAAAGTAGTTGCAATTACTCTACTTCAAAGTAGTTAGAAAAGTAATTGTAATTACTTTTACAAAATTGTAGTTAACTAGTAGTTAAAATTATTTTATTTAGTTGTAGTTGAATTACTTCTAAAGTAGTTGGTACCCATCACTGCTAACACAGATCTGAGTAATTACTATAATTAATTATTGTAGTTCACATGCATTTCTAAATTTAAAACAAAAAACAGCAGTGCTTTGACTTTTGTGGACTTTTTTTATTGATTAGTCTGGAATTTAAGGTGATGTATCTTGAGAGATGAGGGATTTTCCATATAGCGTTTATCTTACATCATTGCTTGGATTTTATGAATTATGAATTCCAAGATACGGACTTTGATATGGATCTTGCTTTTTTTGTTTTTTCCAGAAAGGAAATGAATATCATACGGTTCAACATTTCTGGTTCACTGCATGGCCTGATCATAAAACACCAGCAACATCGAAACAGTTAGTGGAGATGGCAATTGAAGTTGAATCGTACAGGCTAGATAAGAATGGAAAGGTAAAAGGACCAGTAGTTATTCATTGCAGGTAAGCTTACATTTTCTTTTGCACCATTATTTAGCCTAATTGTGAGACATGATATTTTTTCTTTAATACTTGTTAAAACACTGCTTTTTTTAGTGACAAAATATTATTGCTTGTTTTAAAAAGAATCATAAAATGTGTTGAACTCAGTGAGAGCAGCATGTATTCAAGCGATTTAACCAAAAACATGGAAAACTCAATTTAAATAGCTCATTTTTGAAGAGAATTATTTTTGGATCTGGTACACAGAATGTTATAGGCGCTTAGAGTACATAGGTCCATGGAAATTTAGAGTCGTGTCTAAATCACATTGACAACGATTTTTATGAACTACTTGTATTATACGTTGCAGTTTTTTACCAAAAATATAAATAACTTATAAAATTTTGGAACAAAGTTTTGATGATTATATTTTTCATTGGCTTTGTTGCTCAGAAATCAATTAGCTTGAGCCGAATCAAAAAATTAATTCACAGCCAATCATGTTGATGAAAACCGAAGAATCGAATGTTTTAATCACCTTTTAGGATGATTCGAATATGCAATAGGATTTTTATGAATGAACATTTAAAACGGCCAATCAGAAATTGGAATGGATTTGAAGCTGATCGATGGCCGATTAACAGCTTTCCACCACCATGTTGGGTGTAATTGAATCGATTTCTACTGTTCAACATGTTTAAAAACATCAGTAGTGTTGATAAATTGTCACTTACATATAACTTATAAAGGGACCCTTTAACAGTTTGCTGTGAAAATTAATTCCACAAATCGTAATTTTATAATTCATGATGTGCCATTCGGATGTTAGAGTAGCCCAAAAAAATTGTCATCATCTAAACAACCTCGCATACCACTGAGCAGGGAAGATGGAAAGTTGACGCGGAATCAACAGACTGTAAAATAAATACAGAAAATTCGATTTTTCAAATGAGTTTTGAATTATGAAGCAACTATTTATTAAACCAAAACTCAATTCAAATCTGGATTCGATTTCAACCACCACCAATTAACAGTTGACTTGAGGATTTTGCTAGGCGCTGCTCCGATTTGCCACAAGATTGGGAGGAACTGCTTCAATTTTATGAATTTGATTTTTGAGCAACGGGGGCAATGTTTAAAACAATGATTACTTGTGTTTTATAGATTTTAAAACATATGTTAAGAAAATACTGGATTAGTTGGACTATTTGTCTGATGAGTAAACAAACATGCCTAACTTGAGTTTCTCATTTATTTGATTTATAGTGCGGGCATAGGTAGAACAGGATGCTTTATAGCCATAAGCATTGGAATGCGCCAGTTACTAGGAGAAAACATGGTAGATGTTCTAGGCATCATTTGTTCCATGAGGATAGACAGGTGAAAAATATCCCACATGAATGACACTTTATTACTGTTGACATTTCTTAACTCTTTAATGTTAATTTATTAAAGGGGTGGCATGATCCAGACAGCTGAACAGTACGAATTTGTTCACAAGTCATTATGTCTGTTTGAACACTCATTACCTGAAGTTCCTGGTGACTGAATATCAACAACAATGCAACTGAAAAAGGTCGTTAAACCCCATTCATCCTTGCTTTGACAGGGTCGAGGCAATGGAGTAATACTCTTAATCTGCAGAATGTAAATCTTCCGTGACTTTTAAAATCTTGGTCACACCATCTTGTATCTTTACATACACGTACATTCTTGTTCCGATTTGCGAGACACAGTATTATTACCATATAGAATGGTTTGAGATGCTCCGGCATTTTATCAGTGCAGCTCATAAAGATATGGCATAATTTTCAGCAAATGATTTTATTTTTAGGACGTACAGTATATGTTCAGTTGTTTCATACTGTGTCCACTGCTTATTGTGATCCTATTTTGTAGTGACTGTTTTCAAATTAGTAATGGTTAGTTCATACTGACATTTAAAAAAAACAACTCAAAGCAAAGTGATTTCCTCAGTTGGAAAACTCAAGGCAAAGTGTTCATTGTTACTGTTCGTCAACATTTAGTTAAGCCTAATATTTTAATTTTTGGTATAGAATTACTGATTTCAAGAAACTCATCACCATACTTTTTATTTACATACAGCACATACATTCAAGTTTGCAGATTATTAGTCATGCATGTTGATTAATGGTTTACAAGAACAGTTCTCAACCTATTGTAGTGTACAGACCCCATTTCAATGCTTCATTGATGTTCAGCATTCCTTTGTAAATATTTCTCAAGTTCCTGGATAAAACCCATTGAGATTTTAATTGAAAATACTGTACATGTTGACAACTTCTAATAAGGAATCCTTTAAAAATCTGGATAATTTATTTTCTGGATCACAGACGTTTAGATTTTTAAATAAATAACTTTAATTCACTTCATAAACGTTATGCTCCTTACGTTATGCAATGTTTAGTACAGTAAATTTTGTTGACCACAAAGACAGAAACAAAAACTTGGAGGCCATTTTTATGTATTTACTCAATTCTACAATTAATATAAATAATATATAATTGAAATGCCATATATATATATTGCATATGTCAATGTGATGTTTGCAGCTGTTATCTTCCATAACATTTCAGATATGTGGTAACGAATAAAGTTGCCCAGTGATTGAGAACCACTGCTTTAAAGTACTCTTTAATTTTAAGTAGTGGAAACTGGCTAATAAAGGATAAAAATTGCATTACTCTCTTACAGAGGTAAACCTAGAGACACTTAAAATGTGTGGTGCCCTGTACGAGGTCAAATTTTGACGCCCCTTATCTATATTTGTACCTTATGAATATATGTCATTTGGTGCCCTTGTTGGCTCGGCGCCTGGTGTGGGGGAACCGCCCGCATACCCTAAATCTGCCTTTGCTATCTTATAAACATCTTGCATAACAGGATTTGGTGTCATCAAAACTTTAGCAGCAAGTTAATTTGGACTTTCTGAAATTCATTTCCGATCACTGATTTTTATCTCTGAGGTTGTTGACCTGTATGTTTAACTGTTTAGTTACAGCTGAAAAAATACAAGAAATAAAAGATATTTTTACATATTCTTTATTATACACGGTTTGTTTGGGTTTTTTTTTTTACATAAAATCTCAGCTTTTGAAGGTTTCAATATTTATAACTGACACCCCTTGGGTATAGCCTACCCACATAGATCCCAAGTTGAGAACTTGTGTACAAGCCTAGGGGAAAGTATTTTTTATGGGAACTAACATCACTTGGCACATAGCTCAGGTTTTTTACAATCAAAGGCTCAATAACATGGTGTTTGATTGTTAACAATTAATAATAATTGCATGATTTTCAATTTGGCTGAGGTACATGTGACTTAATCACTAATTGCAACAAAATTATTCTTGTTATTGTGCCTTTTTAAAATGAATTACACTTGGCACGTGCTTACCATACTGCTGAATAAACACATCTATATACCAATACCTTGTTCGAATCTATCATAAAATTTGCTGTTGTTGATAGTGGTCAATATCCGGTTGTTGCGTGCAAGAGCATGCGCAGTAAGCAAATTGTTTTGGGCAAATCACAGCCCTACTGGACAAAAATCCCTAGCCGCTCGTTTTTTTAAAAATTAAAAATAAGTTATTTCAAAATGGTTATTAATTAACAGCAGCACGTTAGGGTTCCCCTAGTATACAATATTTAGCTTGTCATAATCATGCTCAACATCAACCTGATCATCACATGCATGGGTGCTGGCAGTAAGGTGCACTTGCACGACTTACTGCCGTGTGAATATTAGCTTACTTAACTTACTGCCACACAGTGAATATTAGTCTCATAGTTGAATGTTGAATTGACCAAGATTCTTAGTCTGCTAAAACAAAGGCTTAACTATTGCTTAGTTGATGATGTTTTTTGGATTCCTAATCTGTATTGGTTTAAATTATTTCCTCACACAAGTAACACCATACCTTTATTTGCGCAGGAGTTGTTACATTCCAGAAAAACATTGTACAGCTTAAATCTACACAATGCAAACAGATGTCCCACTTGACATTCCTTCACTTGGCTAATGCCGTGCCTTTCAAGTGAGGAGTTGGGTAGAATAACGACATAACTCCAAAAATGTAGTTTTTAGCAAAAGGGCAAAAACTTCTGCTTTAAATTTAAGATTAAAAGAAATTCCTGTCAACTGTATATTTATAGATGAAAACTTAACAGGTTTTGCAAAAAAAAAAGAAAATTAACTGTAGTTGATAGGCTTAAAGTTATGGGTAAATTTAAAAATTCAGTTACGTCGTTATTCCAAATATCGTGCTAAGTCGTAAATGCCTTTACATCGTTATTCCAGAGAGCAGTAGTTTATTTTCAATTTTTCAACCCTTAGAGATAATACAATATAAGAAAAATGATACAGAAATAAATTTGTGAAAGAAGTATACAAAATGTGTAATAATTAGTATCTTCTATTGTTTTGGAGTGAAGCGCGAAAAAAAAGAAAATGACAAAACTAATGGTTTACAATAGGCGGGTTCCATATTTTGGTTCCAAAAAGTCCGAAAGTGCAGATTATATGCAACCCAATGCCATTAGGCTACAGACTGGTCTAAAACAATTCAATCTATGCGATCTTAGGAATAACAACGTAATTGCCTTTACGTCGTTATTCCACCCAACTCCTCAATTAATCATATTATTTTAGGCACTTGCTACACTCTAATGGGCATTTTTCTGCTGCAGCACTTTCAGCTTTTTATGTAAATTCTTAATTTGTATAGGCCTAGTGTTATTGTGTACTTAGGTGCTATTGCATACATATTTTTTATATTTTTTATACGCACTGGCCAAAAAAAGGCCTTGCATTACTATAAGGTAGATTTTGCTTTGCACAAATACCAATTTACAAGTTTCTAACATGCTGTATTAACAGACTACATTATTTGTACACCCATGGCTTGACACAAACGGTTTTTAAAGTTTCATTTTTCTTTCTCTTTTAATTTCTCGGTTTTTTTCTGGTTTGGCAATTTAATTCTCCATCTCGACAGCTGTCGTCCACAAACATAATAACACTAGTAAATAAAAGCCCTTCAAAAATGATGGGGAATGTTTTTCTTTGGTTTGTTTTTGTTTTCATTATACAATTCGTTGTTTTAACTCCTGCTGCTTTGCAATATTTTTTATAGTCAAAAATATCTATTTCGGTATAAGTTTTTGAATTTTCACACATGGTGCAGGGGCGCTACCATACAGGATAGGGAGAAGAAATTATATAGATAAGATTATGCCTATTAGTTCAATGAGATTGTATTTCAGATGAAAGGTTTTTTGAAAACTGAAAAAACCAACCATGATTCAATCTACTATATATCTACTATATTACTTTCTGTAAAAAGCATTTCATGAAGCCTGTCAATCATGGGCATCGTCATGGTCACGTGGTCATCATAACACGCATCCGTAGGTTGAGAACTCGTCTATCCAAACTAAAATGTTATTAAGATTTAACTGCTATAACCTGTGTTTTGGGTGAATATCCCGTGCGAAGCACGGGTTCTTCACCTAGTTTTATAATTATGTAGTAAAGACCTCACTAACATAGCAAGATAGTGTAATAAGAACCAGCACAAATCGAGGATACTATATGAAATCTGTACTTGTGGTTTCATTTACTGAAATATGATTTATTTTCATCGACGTATCAATACTTTGCACCAGTAATCACTAAGGAAATTCACTACCAGTATGAACTTTCCATCGATCGTTATTATAATATTTGATTTAATGTTAAAACAGTTATTTATGCAACCTGTGATACAGTGTATTATATGTTATTAATCCACTGCATCATAAATTCTAGTCACTTTTTTTGATGTTAGATTCTAAGAATGCATATTTTATTTAAATAAGTCATTATATTGAAATTTAAATTCTGATTAAATAAAATGAAATTATGACTAACTATTTGACTCTCCCTCTGTCTTGAGAAAGAAACAACTGAGAAATTTCAAGTCAGATTATTCAGCTAGCATTGGCCGAGCATTTCTTCCAGTTTTCATTACATCACATGGGAAAATTCTGCAATAACCAAGCGTTTTTATTTTTACGTTGTAAAAAACAATTTTTAACATCAAAACATTTGCTTTTTTTCATTTTGGTTGCATTAAATAGCTGGCACTGTACAAGACACTATATAACGACCTATTTCCCAGTATTAGACGTGTTCTGCATGTGCCAATAAGAAACCTACTGAATCCATTGATATTTATTGTCAACTTAAGAGTTAAATATCAATTTACTGAAATTGTTGAATCAAATTGGGAAATTTATTGGGATCTTTCTAAATTTTGACTGGAATTTTTTTTCTGTTCACCAAGAAACTTTTACGTAATACCATAAAGTACATTACAGTATCCAGTGGCATTGATATGTAAGTTCATCAATATTTTGTTGAAATCTGCCCATTGGATTATGAATAACTATTAAGCTCAAAGCTATTGTAAATTTGGATGAACAAAATACAACCACAAGTTTAAGGCATTTGGTTTTGTATATATGTGTGTGTTTATATGTTTTTTGGCTACGTATGTTTCAATTACCAGTTACTGTATTTGTTATGATCTGGCCTGATGAAATCACATTTCACCAGAAATGCATTCAGTTTGGTCGATTATATATACGAGGTGCTACTCAAAAGTTCCGAGACTTGGGCCTTAAAACTTTTAACGTGACTTTTAACGTGAGGGTGTGTCGATCACTTCTTGCAACCACTCTTCATCAGTGTCAAAATGATGCTTTTTCAGTTGTAATTTCATCTTTAAAAATAGGAAAAAGTCATAGGAGGTGAGGTAAGGCGAATAGGGAGTTAGGAAATCACAGAATTTCAGGAATTATTGAACGAGTGATGTGTGTTGTCATGAAGAAACAAATGGTTGTTTTTCATAGGAAATCGCAGGATCACTAACCCATAGTCTCACAGAAACACCCACATCTTAAAAACGGATCCTCTTAGCATCACAACTTTTGGCGCACACACACACACACACACACACATGATTCACAAAGATTACTGCTGGCCATACCTAGCAGCGAATGGGTCTACTGCAACTGGTCCGTGCATGCTGACTAATGTCTTTGAACTTTTGGGTAGCACCTCGTATAATTTACATTTATAATTTTGTAGCTAAATAATTATTGGTTTTGTCTTGAAATATAAGTTGCAGTATAGAGGAAATTATCCAAACATTGAATTGCAGAACTGTTTTGATAAACCAACAATTCAATCACTGAAGCTTAACAAATCAAATGTATAAAGCAACTTTGTCCCATATCAGGGGATCCAGCAATTGTTTTATTTTTCTTTTTTTCTCTTTTAAGGTAAACTTTTCATTCGTCAACAAACAGTAAAAGCCAGTTGACTGCTTACAATATTGTTCCCAAAATAAGCTTAGTTAACCATTGCAATAAACAACCATCTTTCTGAAGTCATTCCATAGGCATAGGCGATGCAAGAAATGCTTCGCATTTTTTTATGATAACATAGGCTACCTCTAACTATTGTTTTTAATCTGAGCAAAAAAATGTCAAATGTATCACCCATTATTACATAGTTGCAAAGTTAGCTTGAGATGTGATTCACTTTCATTTAACACCTTGATATATGTGTTACAGTGGTATTGAGCCAAAATGCAAAGTACACCATGGACATTTTGACAAGCTATCAACTTTGCACTCCTCAAGATTGTAAAAATTGACATTTGCATGTTTACTGGTGCAGATTTATATTATAAACTTTAAAATTTATAAAATCATATTCGCAATTTTCATTTATTTCTGAGAATTATTTATATTTCTTAAAATGAACACGAGGCTAGGTGCAATCTTCATCTTGTTCTTCATTTTTTGAACTGATTTTATTGGCCCCTATTTTAAATATCTTCTGAAAGCTTGGTGCCACCAAATATTAGAATTACAATTATAATAAGATATAATTGCGTTAAAATTACACTGCATTAAAATAAATGCAACATACATATATGAGGTACTTTTTTGATGGAAGAACAACTGTTTTATAAAGTATTTTACTAATTTTCTTTTATGTACTTTTTGTTCTTTTCCCAGCTAAAGAAACCTTCCATTGATTACCATATTTGATGGACATTTTTGTCATTAATTATGGTGGTCATTTTATTGTTCAATTTATCCACAATGTGAACTAGTTAATCTAATCCATTAGTTAACAGTCGTTGTTTGGATATTCATTCAGTAGGCAGGGATGAACCATGTAACTGTCACTAGATTTCTTTTGCTGTTTATTATAATAGATGAGCTTTTCATGTATCCACATCAAAGTCCAGTTCATTTTGTATTACAAAATTAATGCTTAGACATCTCAAAAATGCACGATAATTTTAAAGGATCCCAGCTCCAATGTCAGGTTAAGACCTCTCGGAGAACATGGGCAAAAAAATTATATCTATTTTCTATGGGAAATTTTTACCCAATATTTTAAGCATTGCAAATGAAATCAATTTTATCAACTAGTGTTGATAAATAAATTAAGGAAATGTAAAGAAAAAGAAAGAGAAGTGTTAAAATATCCTTCAATGAGGTGAGGTGATAAAAAGCAGTTTCCACACTTTGAAATGAATTAATTTATGAATGTTGAATTCTTATAGAAACAAAAGTAAAGAAATTAATTGTGGATTCCAAAGGTCATAGCTAGGTCCTAATGCCCATTTTGCCTACCATATATTGTGCTACTGTCCAGATCTGGTGTCAGTATCCTAAAACTTTAATGAACATACTCCCTTCTTCCCAGTTACTTAGCTAGGAATTCTTTTATTCTAATGAACCGATCTATCTAATGAAACTATTGTTGTGATTAGTTTCATTAGATAAATTGGTTCTAAGAAGCAACCAATCACAACAATCTAGAACTTCATCTGCCAGGGCCGGATTTACACTATAAGCTAAATAAGCTACAGTTTAGGGCCTCACAGTCTGGAGGGGCCTCAGTTTTAAAGGCTTCTCAAGGCTACTCAAAAATCGATTAAAAAATATCGAATAAAAGTCTTGAATCCCAAAATAGGGGCCTCACAATTTAACATAGCTTAGGGCCTCACCACATCTAAATCCAGTCCTGCATCTCAGTTACAGTAGTTTGGATAATCCACTCTATGCTGTATGCTTTTGTTTATGTGAGTACCATTGTACACATTTTTTATACTATCTTATTCATATTTATAGTCAAAAGTTGTGACAATAGGCTTATGTGCAATTGTTTGATCATTATACGTGTTGATTAATTTTTATTTACTGCAGTACCATGAGGGTAACATGTACTCACCATCTTTCATGCAAGTTGGTATGAATAGTTTCCAACTAGTCATTTTCTTTTACTGTCCAATACTTTTCACCTGTTTTGGTTTTAAGATTTTGAGATAAAATATTGTTATGATCATTGGTATACCGGTACCTTATTTTGGTTTACTAATGGTTATTGAAAGGCTAATAATATTAAGAAACAGCGAGGGAGTGAATTAAATATTCAAATTTCATGACACTCAATACCAAGTCATTACCACATTGGCGTTGTAGGTGAAAATAATAACAAATGTCATTGTAATTTTAGAAGTTATGCTGACTAAAAAGTATCTCAAGAACATGATTCTAAATCAATGAGCATTTACAGTGTATTTACACTTAATTGTTAACTTAAGTATAGGTTGTTGAACTTGATGACTTATGTACACTCATAGTGCATTTGAGTCTGACACAAACATGGGAATTGATTTATTTGTGGCAATTTCCTGTCTCAGTACAAATTTATTTGCCATTTCACTTACCGATATAATTTTTCTGTAACATATGTCAGGCTATCAAAAGTAATGCTTCTTACTATAAACAGCTGACAATGTCAGTGCAAGTTGCTTTAGAAATCACTTGTCATGTGACCTGAATGTATGGCATTGTGTAAATATGACACATGCTCATGTACACTTTTGAGTGATTGCAGCTACAAGATCATTTTATGATAGCAACAAATAGTTTAAAGCTTCTTTGAGATAATTATCAATTTCCAGCAGGAGTGAAAATCATTTTTATATGAAGCTGTTTTGAAATTCCAAAGGGGCAAGAAACCAAATATTTCAGTTTTCTTTCTTTCTTTTTTTAATTTAACTTTAAAAAAATAATTTCATGAAACATCATGACAAGTACAAAAACAGTGTTGATACCCAATGCTTAATCAGATGTCTAATAAAACAACTTCATCACAACATTTAAAACATCAATCTGTGTGTTCATTATAACACCAGAACTAAATGACAGGAGGGGTCAGTGTTTAAATGTAAATATTTGTACAATTTTTATTTGGGTTTTCATTCTTTCTTATTTTTTATTTTTTGAAATGTTCTTTGTTCTAATGTTCTGTTCATACCATCATGTAGTGCTACATGGTGGTGCAAAAGTCACTACATTTTGAACAGTAAATAACTTGTTTAATCTTTATTTTTTATCAAGAAACTTGATAAATTTGTTGTTCACAACTGACCAACATACTAAAATTGTATAATGTACTAAAGTTTTATAGCAATGAAACCAGGTAGACTAAAAATTATGTTAAAAACAGCTCTACTTTGTGAGGCTGTGATCATTTATGTGATATACACATTCTTACCTAATTCAGTGAAAAATTTTATTCCCCGATTAAAACTAAAAAAATTATAATTATTCAAACTGTAGTTTTACACCAACTTATATAATTAAACGACCGTGGGCTTACATGGGATCGGGATTTACTAACTCACGTCTCAACTGCGATTGACCACTTCCTAAATATTTCATCAAGTTTGTTTGTGAATGAAATAACCAATTTTTACATAAATCTGATTAATTTCACTTGATGTAACAGTGATATTGTTTCTTGATCTTGTAGCTGGTTATTACCAAATTTTAAATTCAGATTTTAATGTTGAATCATTAACCAATGCTTAAAAGTCATAAAATGCAAACGATTTGCATAATGCAGTATATACTGTACTGTAATTTGTTTATGGCCTGTCGACAATGTTTGCGGTCATTCATCAACCTGTTCCTTCACACGAGTTTATGTAGGTATTGGCTTTCCATTAATGAAGAAAATGTGCATTACAATGGTTGACTTCAAGTTTCTAATGTGTTTCAGGCTTCTGGTTTATTTTTCTAAACAAATGCCAAATGTTTTTTCTTATGAAGAAAATATAAAAGTTTAATACATACTTGTGCTTCAGACATGGATCTTGCAATGTCCTAACATATAGCATTAGAAAAATTTACCCACGATCCAATCAGTAGAACTTCACTTTGGGCATTCCATTAGTTCTTCAGTATTGCAAAACTATATTTTTTGCACAAACTATCATAATTGTCTTACAAACAAATTCTTCCTATGTCTTATATAGGAAATTCACTTCATGCAGTTTTCGTTTTGAAATGGCATTTCATAGATACCCTATCACAAGCCTAATTAATCCATTGGTGTTAATGTTGATAAATATTAATCAATTGAACCGATTTTATACCAAATGCAGTAAAAATGATTACCTGTTTAGGTGAAATGTTATTGTAATCCATTCCATATACTGTATAACACATTTTGGAATGCAGTCTATATTTTTCCATTCGTTAGATGAATTTTAGAAATAGTCCATTTTCCTTATGAAAATAATCGACATCAACTTATTTGTAAGTAGAATAGCCAGTGACAATGCTAGAATTAGAACCACATCTGGAGCATTAAATGTTGAAGAACGTCTGGCAATACAAATGTATTACTTATGGAAATTGCAAAAATAATTGCTTCGTGGTGTTTTTTCGAATAAACACCAGTTAGTAGCTCGTTATACAAATATCAGTTGGAAAAAAACAACCTGTCGAAAAATGTTTTTTATCATACCAAAGAATGTTTTTAAAATTTCTATTGGTAATTTTAGGTTTTTCAGATCATTTTGAAATTATTGAATTTTTTGTTATTGTTTTGTAAGTGATTAATTCAATGAATACAGTATCCTATTTTTTGCATATGTTACAATGAAAACCCAATTTCGGGAAAAACCTAATCTAACTAGTCAAAATCCGATTGATTTTACCCACGAAAGTTAGGTAATGTGGCTGAAGGGCGTTAAACACTATAATTGAATTGTCTAAAATCAGTCAGTCAAATGTAGTTTTGACTAGTCAAAACCAGATTTTAACTCAATTTGGGTTCTAACTATAACATATACATACAGTTTAAGTTATAACATGTTTTTTCACTGCCATCTTTTGTAGTTAAATCCCAATTCAAAATTCACAACTCTGTGTTTGTTCACATGAAATTGTGAAATTGGTTGTGCATTCTACATACTGTTCAATGTTTTTTTTATTTTGTAGGGATATACAATGATACATGGTACTAGCACCTTTTTTTTTTCAAGGTGTTCCAAACATATTGTATCTACAGTATTTATAGGTATAGATATGTTGAGATGAGACTTCAGTAAGTAGATGTATCTGGTCTTGATACTGCAATTGTGCATTATTGAATTCATTTAAAACGAAACATTCTTAAAATGATCTGAAAATTTTCACGTTTAAATAAAGTTCCAGAAACATATGCTGAGCTTATTCCAAAATGTTTTTACAAAGTTTTGTATTAAAACAACCATGTCTATTCAATCAAACAGTACTCATTTTCACTTAAACTGAGGACTTTTCAAGATCTTGTCAGTTATGATTGTTTGGTGAAAATGTCGATACTTCGATTATTGAGTCCAATGTACTGGTATCGTTTTCTCTACTAGATACAAAAAAATCACTGTTATTATTCATACTAAGCTTGTAAAAATTAAAATCAATGTTATGTTTCAAACACTGAAGTTAACGCTGTATAGTATAATATGCGACCAGTGTACATGTAGTGTATCAAAATTGTTAAAAAGATTTTCGTTTTGGCCAGAGAACGTTACTGAAAATTTCTAATACAAAACTAGTCTTGATTTAAAATATCCTAAAAAGATATACAAACACATTCACTTTTTTCACATTTTCTTCACTTTTTACTTTTGTACATATGATGTTCTGTGAAGTAACAAGACCGGTTTTGGTTTTTTGCTATGGAAATAATTACTTGTAACTATCGCCAGTCATGATTAGTAATCAATAATTTGATATTGTTAATGATTTTATTCCAAATAAAAACTTGTTTTTTAAGGAATAGTGTTTTGTTTAACTTTGGTTAAGATTAACACACTAGATTTACTCTAGTGTGTTAAAAAAATTAGCAAATTTTTAGGCTCCGATTAAGCATACATGACTTGTATCGAATTCATCTATGGCGTACCATGCAACCACACACGTAAAACCAGGTACCAACAGGTTCTTTGGATTCTGGATGTTTGGGCTCATCCCTCGAGACGAGTCCATGCAATGAATTATGGAGGACAGACTCAGTCTTCTATGTAAGTACACAATTTTATTCCAATGAACAAATTACGAGATCAGAAACAGAACGACGCCAATAAACGTTAAAACAACAAACACATCTTCAACCCAAGAGAGAATGCGAACAACAAAGTGTGTGATATAAAATTATGTACCTAAAAGTGATCAAACTATACGCCTCCTTCACCCTGGACGTGGGACACAACAACTACTACAATGATCAATGACTACGCACATCGCACAGGTGCACACTCCTTGACAACACCATGGCAATGCACTTCTTGCCAGCAAGCTAGCCCATGGACACAGCATTGTTTACATCCACCAGCATACGCGTGATACTTGTAAAAGCTCGGACTGAGCTACCATATCAATGATGCACACACTCAAACACAATCCAGGTCAGTTGATCACATCAGAACTAAATCCAAAAGCAATCACTGCACACACAACCCTTAACCTCCGACTTTTTCAGGAGTCAGACAGAGTTTTAGCAGCCAGCAGAAAGAGGAATGACCCCTCTTACTTTTACTTATATTTATAACTTTATTGATGTCATGGTCGGATGAAGCTCATCAGAGCCAAGCTCTGATTTGCTCCCCCCACGACAAATGGGTGATATATGCCAATTGAGACCAACCCCCAACCAGAGCCTGCCCCTTTCTTCTGAAATTAGTAGTTTTAAGGCAATAATTCCAACTGTGGTAATTATACTTTTGTCTGATTTCAGATGGAAATGCCCTCCACCAACCCACAACTTCTAATATGATTATATATGCCACCATTTTGTCACACTATTAATACTGTTATACTACCATCTAAAAATATACTACCAGCTGTTCAAAAAATAAAGCCACTTGTTCTGTTCCCCCTTTCTCTTATTGTTTCTCTAAACATTTAAAGAAGGAAACCATCTTACATAATATAGAAATGTTACTCTACCATCAAAAACAAAAAGGACTAAACAAACATTATCAAGTTCACGTACCTGCCAGTAAATGGCCTTTTGCAAAATTCCACGTAAGAATAACACCAAAACACAAGAAACCAGACCAGTGACGACAGTAAGTATCATTACATCCAGTAAGTATCATTACATCAAGTTCAATTCAATGAAAGCTTAATGCAAATCACTTTCTTTTCGTCTGAAACGTACTGACAGCTGCCTACTAATGCATGCAAACGAATGCTAACTAATGTTGTCGGTGACACACTCAGTTATGAATAGGGACTGACTGTGATCGACCGTTTGAGTCCGTAAGGTGTTGTCAGTGAAATGATTGCATGAATGCACATTGATGTAACAAAACAATAAACTGTATTTGAACTGGTACTGTCACTGTGTGTGACTAGAATATAACCTAAGAGGTACAACTGTTTAAATGACACTATGTGTCCAGCAAGACATGGAATATATCACTTGTATAAAAAGCTTGGCATAGCTTCATAACATCAGAACATTTCACAGACACCAACCTTCATCATCGTTCAACAACAATGGAATCTAACTCTTTTAATTATAACAATGCTCTTCTTATTTTATCTTGCCAGTAAAACAATATTCATTTTAAATTTAAATACCAATGTTAAAAATTCCACCCACAACTAATGCATAATTAAAAAACCATTTCCACAAGCTAATGGAATTCCAAAATATTTTCCAAATGCGTGCAATTACAAGGATTCCAACAAGTGCAAAATAACACGAGAAAAAACGTAATAAACTGGCAAAAACACCAAAATAATATGCATATTATTAGCTACATATAAATTTAAGAAAGCCTAAAAGAGTGACTGTACTTTAAATCACACCCTCGAAACCCAAACAGGGGGGGAAGCATTACTTGCATTGCTGCACCAGCCATTTGTTTACAAATATGTAAACAAAACACAGCCTAGCATCTACCAAGCCAGCCGATGCCTCCAATGCATTTAACAACAAAAAATAAAGAGCACCATTCCGACCATTCCCCTACATAGTAGGGGAAGTGCAAGTCTAGCCGACTGGCACTCTATGACTACAAAAAGTGGTTATTTCTATTCCGAAAGATTGTCGTGTGTCCACCTATACACAGCCACAGTTTACATCCAAATCTCACCAAATTTGGCAGGAATACTTCTAATACAAAACCTAAGTCAACTGAAAAAAAAATTGGATCAATGGTTTCGAAATTAGATCAATAGTTTGTTAAAAAAATAATTAAAACTTAATTTGAATAAATCAGGTTTATGATCACCAGGTGGCAACATTTTTAGAGTCCACATAAAGGATTAGTGTAAGTGATTTATATTGAGAAAGTCATGGAACATCAGATAGTGGTGAAATATAACGTAATATTTATTTTTCTTTATCCCGTTGGGATACAAATTCCAACATGAAAGTAAAGAAAATATATTATCAATGAACCGAATACAAAACAAACGGAACACTCTGATTGCAGTATAAACAAAATCAAAAAACGAAAAAAAAAAAACAACAAACAGACAGAGTATGAAACATACTACGAGTGTAATATGTGATCAAACAGTCTTTTTTAAAATGAAAACAAACAGTTAAACATTTATCATGCTTACGATCATTAGCTCATGGAGGTAGAAGGTAAGAAGGTAACGTACCTTCTACCTCCATGATTAGCTATTTTTCCCAAATTTAAGGGAAGTTCATTCCAATGATATTATTGTGTTATATGGGAAACGGGATTTACTATGATTTGATATATGTTTGTTCAATATTATCTTGTAATTATCTTGGAATGCCATTTGCACACTCCGCAGTCAATATTGAGGGGCATCCCCCCAAATTATGATAGCATATTGTATGATAGAATATATTTTTGAATTTATAAAGTTTTATTTTTTTCCTTATAAGTTAAATATATATTTCGGTTTAGGCGCGTAATCAGTTGATTGACATGTTTTGCAAATTTTAGAGTGGGGTCAAACCAACAACCCAAAATATGTATAGGATCTTTATCATCAATATTTGGATTTAGGAAAGTGATAGATTTAGTTTTTATCGTTTTAAGTTTAAGGGAATGGGATATGCACCAATGATCGATTTCTTCTAATTCCTGTCGAATTTGGGTCCGGGTGATATGGAGCTCATACATTGGGTATGATTACAACAGGAAATTATTGTCTACATAGGTGTACAATGTGGCATTCAAAGGAAGTTTATGGATAGAATTCGCAACTAAGTGCTAGAGAATAGAACTATTTACAGAGCCCTGAACGTCCCCTTTGTTTGATATAGTGATGGTTTCAGATATGCCATTAATTGAAAACGTTCAATGACAGGTAATCTCTTAGGAGACAAAGGGTTTGTGTGCTTACTCCTAAGTGGATGTAGTATCGAGTTACGATTCAGAGTGTTGTACGCCTTACCTATACCGGTAAGCGTAAAAGTGACGCCGTTTGAATGAGGTAGATAATTTTTGTTTATAAAATAATAAAGTGTTTGTAAGAGGTTAATACAGGACTTATTTTTCACTACTCCGTAAGAGTTGTCATGATTAATTATTTCGCTGAGGCGGTTTAATTCTTCGAATATAATTTTGTCAATGATCTTTGTTAAAAAGGGTAAATTTGCAATCGGTCTAAAGGAGGTATAAGAGTCGCTACCTCCTTTATATTTTGGAAATATGCGAGCCTCCTTCAACTGACATGGGTAATGCATTAAGTACTTTATCATCTGTACAATATCAGTTATAATGTTTACAAAAGATTGAATTCCAAGGTTATTAACAACGAAATAATTTATAATATCTGTTGGGTTTGGTTTCTTATTCTTAAAATAATTTGATCGTGTATATAGTTTGAATCTCTATCATCTAACACTAATCAGCATTCAAATTTTTTATGAGATCAGTGGAGTTGGACCTTTGGTGGGGATCGTTGCACCATTGTAAATATTTTTTATATTCTGTAGGTTTCAGTTTTTTGTTTCCAGAGGTTGTAATGTGTTTGAGGAATTTCCACACAAAATCACTGTCACCAATGTAGGAGCGCTTAGCATTTCGAACTGCATGCTTGTAAATTTCTGTTTACAAGCATGCTCAAGAATTATATTCTTTTGAAAGAAAAATAAAATCAACGTTTTTCTCAAATTTGTTTTTAGAACTAACTACATCTTAAAACTCACATGCTATAAAAAAATGCAACAATGCATTTCATTTTTAACAATAATAACTACAGTAAATAAAAGTCAAACTAAATATCTTCACATGACTAGTCTTCTTGATCTAACTCGTCCCGAGTAGATTCATCATTGTCCCATTCGTCATCTTGGAACTTCAACGGAGCGTGTACTGTTGTTTCCTATCGCGTCGATGTATTGGCGTTTTGGCTTGTTGACGTGCATGCATTGTCTTTCTCTTTAATGCTTGCATCAATTGCCTTGAGATCAACCATTGCCTCAACGTCCCAGTTAGTGTTGTCTGCGTATTTTCTCACTTGAGTAACATGAACTTTCCTAGCTTCGGAGCCGTTCATCGGTACTATGGTACAAACGTCGTTGGCTTGGACATCAACGACCTTGTAGGGTTGTTGTCTTTGTATTTCATGCATGGGTTTCGTATTTGGCTGTCCAGTAGAACAATATCCCCGATAGTGCAGGGAATCAAGAAAACACGATTCATTTCCTTTGTATATAAATTACTCACTGTAGGTAATATCATATATTCATATCATATTTAGTTTTGATGTATGTATTTTAGCAACACTACTACACTGTTGCATTCTTGTTTTCTCTCCTTCACTGAGAAAAGCTCTCGCTTTTTCTTTGTTGTGATGCAAAACGATGAGCAGTTGAAAATGTTCTTATGTTCACATTCCATTTCTTCATGTTCAATACAATTTTCTTTCCTTGCCAAAACCTGTCTTCTTATTGTGTTCACATCGTGCTGAGAGATCAGCAGATAGCAATCGTTGATGGCACTCGTTTTTCGTCTTATCTTTGTTTCTGCTTGACCATACATCTCGTAGGTGTTTGTGTGCTTCTTCTCGAATGTTGTGTAGCATTGCGATTTGTTGTGATCGTGGCAAATGATTTGTTACAGTTCCGAATTGCAGCTTGCTCTTGACCCTTGGCTCATATCTAGGGTGCGGATAGTATGCACTTAAAAATCCCAAAATATGCACTTAAATATGCACTAAAAACAAAAGTTATTTATAAAGATGTCTTGGATTTAAATCTATCTAAATGTAT
>JAQIWH010001250.1:0-33759 GCA_034695005.1 Cryptops parisi | reverse complement strand
CAAATACAGACTACACACTAGCCTGTGCCAAGCGCATGCGCAGATGAAGAGCCGATTCAGTCTGAAGACGCTTCTGTCAGT
The DNA here is from genome assembly GCA_034695005.1 of Cryptops parisi. Classification (NCBI taxonomy): domain Eukaryota; kingdom Metazoa; phylum Arthropoda; class Chilopoda; order Scolopendromorpha; family Cryptopidae; genus Cryptops; species Cryptops parisi. Next base: position 33,678 of record JAQIWH010001250.1, on the reverse strand, counting down.
AGGGGAGTATCGAAAAGCTGATCTTACGTTCCAATAAGTGTTTACAGCTATTAAACGAATATGTGTTTAAATTAATAAAGGGTATACTTTTACACTAGTATTCATGATGGGTGTCATTTTGACATTTTGTTATTTTTTATTCACGAGTGAAACATTTTTTTATACCCCCTCGTGACAATCAAAAAACGAGGTGACGAACCAATGTAATTTAGTAGTATAACAAAATTTTTATGTTGTCATACTCAATAACTGACGCCAATAAAAAATAGGTGAACGCAGAAACAATAGCCTACTCTGTAAGCTGGAAGAAGTGTTTCTAAAAATAAAAACCTCGTACGTGTAAAAGACAAGTTTAACTTCCTCGACTACAGTGTGTTGTTGCTGTTATACAAATTTTTCTTGTTCAATCTAACCTCGGAACCAAGGCTTTGTTGATGCGGAGGAGCGTGTGGCATTTCTTTGACCCAGTGACGTCACACCTTCGATACAGAACTACTAGTTAGGAAAAGTGGCATTGCACTTTCCATACATAACCATACAACTATTGGCATTGCACACCTGGCTGTGTGGGAAGGAGGAGGAATGTGGTATAAAAACGGAGAAGATGTCAACGAGATAGATTCTCAACCACCAAGCTTATCTCGGGAACTTCCTACGCAAAGAAAAAGTGCAACGAGAAAAAGCGAGTTAGTTCACCTGTCACAAAACATCTCAATGATGTTTTCGCGCAAAAGTCGTTGGATTCGATGTACGTGACACTTCACCGAAACGTGCATACAATTTCTAAGCAACGCAACGTTTTTTTTTGAAATACATGAAAAATAAGACAAACTGGCACATTATTCTAAACAACCAACACCTATAGACACCTTTTTTAAGTATATCAAAAACATTAAAGAAAAGAAAATTCCATTCACACAAGTCTCATTTATCATCGAACCTATGTCATCGAAACTGTGAATGAAGATAATCAAGTTTGGCGGTCAACAACTCTATTACTTTTCAATGTTACTCTTATTTCATTCATTCGAGTACACCAAGAAAAGTAGGGCGTACACATACTTTACGTGTACTCGGATTTATACTAGTTATCATTAAGACTTTATACGTGTTAACACGTTTGTACATTTATGAGAGAGAGAGAAGGAGAAAAAACGTGTAGACAGCAAAACAAATCTACAATATAAATGATAATAAAAAACGGCAGTAAAAACTAGAAGAGTATTGGGTACATATGGGTATTAACCCACAGCCATCGATATGAGGACGCAACATGTTTATAGCTTAGGTTAGTTAAAACAAACACCAAGTAGGCTTACATTAAGATACTTTATGAGCGAGCATGCTAAGCTTACATAAACTGGCGTCTATGAGTATGTAGTTAAGTTAAAAACAACAACAATCAATTTCATCGTTAATCATAAAAGTATACATTTTTATACTCTTTTATATAGGGTGCCCCAGTCAAGGCGTTCCAATTTTATATTTGAAAAGTTAATATAATAAAAAATCTTAGTTTTGGATATATATAGCAACTGGTGGGGGGGGGGCTTTCGAATTGGTGCTATTTTCATTGATCTTAAAATTAATTGTCGAAAACTAGCATTATTAAATTTTAAACAATGCGTCGTAGGTATCAAGTCCTATTTAGAAAGTTGTAGCCACGACCCCATTTCGTCAGAATCCATTTTTGTTTTATCTATTTCCAACAATCCAACCAAAATAAAAATATTTATGTAACAATAGACGAGAAAAGGCTTGCTGCTCCCCCCCCCAACAGCTTCTCTGCAAGTCATCTGTGTCATTCAGTGAACACAGCTTTCTACATATAACTTGATACGACGCATTGTTTAAAATTTAACAATGCTAATTTTTGAAAATCAATTTCAAGGTCAATGAAAATAGCACCATTCGAAAGACCCTCCTCCAGATGCTATTATATCCATAACTCAGATTTTTCATTATATTAGCTTTTCGAATATAAAAATTGGAACGCCTTGGCTGGAACACCCTGTATAAAAAAGTATAAAAATGTATAATTTTATGATTAATGATAAAATTGATTGTTGTTGTTTTTAACTTAACTACATACTCAAAGACACCAGTTTAAATTAGTTATAACAACAGCATGTCGCTCCAATGGCAAGCCAGTGGCTGTGAGTTAATACACAAGTACCGAGTATTGTAATCTATCCAAAGTGCAGTAGCCTATAATGGTTTCGTTTTATTTTATTTTTTTTTTCACAAGAAAGCAAACGATGTTGACAGATGGTCCCTGAAACTTCCAAGTTCGGATTGTGATTTATGAAGGGAACGTTCGTTCGTCCAAGAAATGTTTACAATAAAAAGAAAAGGAAGAAGAAAAAAGAAATCCCCTCTTCATTCCTTTTATAGCGTTTTGTGAATAGATACATTTGCAGAGGAGGAGAAGGAGAACTTGAAATTATCCACTGAGAAATTGAATGATGGCAGCATTGATTTCGGTTCTTTCTCTTTTATGGGACTTATCCCTACTACTACAACTTAGTTTAAGGCAGAGCTGGAAATGCTGCTCACTCATGTCTCACTCATGTCTTTACCGGTCAACAGCCTCGTAACTCGAATTTGCCAAGAATATAAAATATAGAAAAAAATAATAATAATAAATAAAATAAAAAGAATTCAAGAGAAACTCCTTGGTTGAATGTTCGTAAAATGTATTTTTTTCTTCCTTATTTTAAATTTAAAACAAAAAAAAAAGTGGATAAAAGAAGGTCTTTTCTTTATTTTACGTTTCTTGTCTAGGAAGACCGAGAGTGAAAGCAATAAACGTTAAAAGAAAAAAACGTGAAAGGATGAGAAGAGGAGGAAAAATTTGTGCAGAATATGTAAATAATTCGTCCACATTAACGTCTCTTTCTCTTAGAAATATTTTATATCAGACTTTATGAATAATAAATAACATTTGAAATGGGAGTTAACTCAATTTCAAATTCAAAGTTCGCGCTATTTTCGAAATAATCAAATTACAAAGATTGCGAATGCACGGTCAAGTTGCACTATGTACTCGCAGCTTTAGTCTCTATTGTATTAGTTATTAATATAAGTAATATAAGTACTAATAGTTAGTATTTTATATTAATACTCTATACCTCGTATGTATATGTACAATTTATTATAATAACACAACCACTGTTAACTAGTACCTTATGGATGTCATACGATTAGTAGGGTAATCATGTATATGTATTAATATGTGTGGAATTATATAGATTATGTACCATGTGCACTATGTATATGTTTATCTGTATGGTGTGTATACTGTATATCCACATTTTATCTATTCTACAGGGAGTTACGAAAGTCCCCACACATAGATAATACGTGGTGTAGGTACAGCCTTTCCTTGTAACATTTATAGATAAATAAATTTTGTTAAAAATGTATGTACCTATAGGGACATTAATAATTTTTAACAACAAAATATTAAATATTTCTATGTATGTAAATTTTTGGGGCACTCTGTATATTATGTTCTTAGGTCTAAATCATTCTTAAATGATCTGATGAAAACCATATTACCTCGTTAAAGAGACTTTTTGAACACCCTGTAGTTGTTTCATATTCATTCTAAATTTAATAATCACACACATACAGGGTGTTTCTAAAAGGTCTAGTCAAATTTTAACCATAGATATCAAAATAAAGCAAAAACTCCATATAAACATTTGTCCAAACAGACTTCCCATCTGATATAACACAGGGTGAAGTCACATCATTTCATAAGCATATTCGTCTCATAATTGTTGTAGGTATGTAAATAAGTATGCATTTCCGGGCCCATGAACTATATGCTGTGTTTTTATGCGTAGCATCTGTGGTTAAAAAATTTGACCGAACCTTTTAGGAACACCCTGCACGTTTGGTTCTATTTTGCTTGTGAAGAGTGAAAGCCCAAACACCTGTTATTTTCAAACTACCACCATCGCACTTCACAAGGTCGTGTTTATGGATTATTGTTATAATGTCATGGTTATCATTCGTCCATAAATAAAAAAGAAAAATTAAAAACACAGAAAAGATTTATTTTTGATTTCCCTCCCTTTTGGTAACGTTAGCATCATTAATCGTGTTTTTACATTGGTTTGAATAATTCATAGCTAGGTATGAATTACGTGGTATTGAATTCCCAGTTGCATTGGATAACCTCTTTATAAGGTGTGTTTTGATTTATGACTTGTAATGAACTCACCAACATAATTTAACCTCGCCAAGAAAAACAAAAAGAAACCAACACAAAATCGACAAAAATCAACCAGGTGAGAATAAACTGTTGTAAACATGAAAAATTACAATCACTTCAAGGGGCGATGAACAATTCACTTTCGCCATCATTATTAACTCAAATTAATTTATGTAATTAACCTTTGTGAGGACGCAAATCAAGTGCAAACCATAAAAACCCAACAAATAATCTTCAAACCGAAACAGAAAAATAGTCGATGAAAATCATAAAACTGTTCTGTAATATTACCAAACGGGTTTGGAAGATATAATGTCATTTTAATGTCAATTTAATTGCCGTTAAAATTGGACAATGCCCGTTGAATCTATCCAGTTGAAAAGTTGTATGAACAACTTTGATCAAAGGAAGAACTTTGTTTAGATTTTGTAGACTGTGGGATCAATATTATTTAGCGATATTTCCGATCAATGCTATTGTAGGCCTACAACAATTGTTATATATAAGCGCCCAGATCTGTGGGTATGTGTATCTATCATCGTATCTCTCTGGAACGCATTTTGTTTATACTCGTTGTTATGGTAAATACCCAGTGATCCACGGGCTTTACCAAAGCAAATGTACATTTGAATTACAACAATGAACTACGTAATGGAGAAAGGCTCACTAAATATATAGTTGTGTAACGTTACCAGACCAACATGATTGAACCACGGGGTTCACCCTAACAACGTGAACGTAAACAAAGATGAATACAAAAGAGTCTCCCAAATCAGAGTGGAATTGAGGGGCTTCGGGCAATATAATGAAAAGCCAGATTTTTGAAGTTGTTCAGGACAGACGTTTTTCTGGTGAGAAACTCCGTAGAGTACCATATTGAGCAACAAGGTGATTCGATTAGCTATATTTTGCTGCCATTTTCTGAAAAACCTAAGAAGTAGTAAACTAACAAGCTAGAAACAGTACTAAGGGACACTTTATGTAAAAAAAATATATTTTTGGAAAAACTGTGGCTTATCACTACCCGGAGCCCTTCAATTTTTTCCGTCATGAACCGTCGTAACGCATACGTAACCCATTCACGAGTTACCTTCTAGACCCGTCATTATTACGAGTACACTGTACTATTTGATGGGCATTCAGCTAGTGTAGTTATAGTTGAAGTAGCGAACGTGACATCATTTTTCCAAAAAATGATAACACTGTTTATTTTTAACCAGAAATCGTCGTTACATAAGCTATCACATTAGATTTGTAAAATGTAAATTATTATCATTATACGATATATTGCACCATAGAGAAGAATAGATATATGGTTCATCACTAAATTTACTCCATCAATACTTTTAACGTGAGTCGAATTGAAGGCTTGCCCGGAATAACGTTGCATGTAACAAGCCATAGTTTTGAGTAATGACAAAAGAAGTATTCAGCAACACATTGATTGTCACATATTAAATGCCCAATTTCGAAGTGATATATGTATGTTTTAGGTATGAGTTTGTCTATTGGCAGCACTAGAAGGTCCGTATATAAAGCACAGTTTTCTATAATAATCTCAATATTGAATTTTGTAACATACAACGTTATTCCAGGCAAGTCTTCAATTATTTAACATTGTCATCGTTCATCATTGGCATTTAAAGCGTTATCCAACTAAAAAGAGTTTGATTCCTACGCTGGACGTCAAAATTATATACATATAAATTTTAGAATTAACATATTAGATATGGTTAAAATCTTAATGGTGATTTTATACAAATCTGAAATGCCAATTTATACAAAAACAATATTCCACTGTTTTCGTGGGAAAACAAAAGGGGGCATTCCTTTATTTCAAAAGTAGTTGATGAACAATGTTTTAAATTTTCTCGAGAAGTACCATATAAGCTTAAAAGTTCGTGCTTGTTTCAATTACACAATGTTGTCAAAGGATTAAGTCTTGCGGTCTTTTGAGCTTTCTAATGGAAATCGCAAAGACAAAATTTACTAGAAACATTGTATACAACTAGCTGTTAAGTAATTTTGACGGATATAGAGAAGTTAAGCCGTTAATGAAGACGGAACGAATTCCAGAAACATTCTGTGTATTGGGATCATCTTATATATTAATATTTACATTTACGTGGTACGGTGAATTTCGTGCTTCATGTTGGTATAGTAACATACACAACTAATTATGCAGGGTAGACCAAAAAAAAAATACTGTCACTTATTTTCAAAGAGCGAATTTTCATAAACCGCTTAAACTTGACAAAAAATTAAAACAATTACACGAAAGCTCAATTTAATATCGTTCCAATAATATATAATTTTATGCTATGGCGTTTATAGTTTAGTCGGTTCCGAAGAGTTGCGATGATAGATACATACTAGATCTGCGAGATCTGTATATTAATATAAATTGTTATAATACATAATAACGCATTCATGTGAAACGTTCTGAATATGACCCAAGATTTTCCGATCGCATGTAAAAGAACTCGGATGAAAATCGAGAACATCTTATAGTTAGTAGTGTAAGACTTAATTCAATCATTCTGTAGTGTAGTAAAACAAATTTAATTTAGCGTAACTTGAATTATTAATTCTGTTTAGCACATTGATACCTTGTATCACTGTTAGAGTACACATCTACACAAAAAAATGTGTAAATAGTTATTAGTTCGAGTGAAAATAAATGTACTTATCTTATGTTATAGCAAGTTAAGTAGCTTCATGATTCGATGCAATGTAGAAAGGTTAATCTAAATTTAAACTTTACATTTCTATAGTTTATTACTTTATACAAACTAGAATGAACAACTTTGTCATCTTTTGCTATCTTTCACGAAATAAAGTTTCTGTATATTTATTTTTATGCGTTTGCGCAATCTTCGTTTAGTTAATCTATTATTAGACTTAAATTAAAACCCTCAACTTTCATCTCTTCCGAATCAATAATACCCCATCCCTTTTCTTTGCTCTTCAACTACTTCCCCATCATCACCATCATCATCATCCGTCCCAACTCGGAATCCTTCTACGTCATCAACTGACGCTGATTGTTGTTTTTTTTTAAGTGCATTGATTCCGTCTGTCCATCAACAACAAACCTAAAAAAAACAAAAAGGGAAAGGTCCCCCATTCGAATGATGATGATGAGTATGTGGGTGGTGGGTTGATTTTTCGGGTCACCAACAACGAGCGACACGCGCGCCGCCAACCTGAACATCACCATCATCCCTGAATCTTTGAGAATGAGTTAAAAGAGAGCCGACGACCAGTCGAAGCGGCGATGCAGCTTCTTCATTCGCACGCCGGACAAATCGCAGTTAGTTGATGAACAACGATCCACAACCTAGTCCGACAACCACCCTATCATGCCTTACAGTCCACCACCATGAACATCCCGACTTTTTTCGGCCACTGTTTCTGGCCCCCACCCACGCCATCCAAAGTGCTCGGCCTTGCCGCCTTGGCCGTGATTTTTTTCTGTGGCGACAGTTGCAGGTAAGTTGGCTATTGGGAGGGGTGAAAGTTCACTTCATTCATGAACCATCACTCAAAACTCTACACAGTATAAAAGCAACAACAGCAACAATAACAACGTAGACGTAGTAAGTGGTCGTGTACTTCACCACTGCCAAGTTTCGTGCGAATTATCTTGTGGGATAGACGATTTACTAAACAAGCGAAAAGTTGCAGAAAAGTTGACTATTATTACAACGGGGAAAATTCATGCATAAATTTGTTTTTTTACAAAAAAAAAATCGCATAATTTATTAATGAAAAAAAAAACAAACTTAAAAGTATACTATGAGAAAAAATGGTTTTCGAAACAAGTCTCAGGTCTTTTTTATATACTGTATTTATTTTTATTTTTTGTTTTGTTTTGTTTTAGAAAGTTTGAATTCTGAAGAAATTTTGAGTTCGGTAATCGAAATTGTATAATATGCCAGTAAAGCAACCGTTAGTTGATTATTATTTAACTATTAATGATGAAACAAAAATCCACTTCATTCATATGATCACCACTCAAAATCGAAACAGTAATTAAAAACCTCACCGGTGTAAAACTACTATAAAATGAATGTGAAATTTCACGCGAAATCAAGGTTTTATTAGTTTTTTTCCAAAACTAAAGTTAATTGCAGACAAGCTTACTAATAGAAGCTAACTTTAATTCATTCATAAATCATCACTCAAAATGATATCAAACAAAAAACAACATTACAACAAATATGATTATACAAAAGTGTACTATAGTATATCAATGTAAATATTTACTAAAACAAGCAGCATTTTAGATTCTGAATGAAAAATTGAAAATTACGAATAAAATTAATTATAAACAGTTTCTACTACGAAAAATAATAAGATTTTTCTATGAATGGTCAAAAAAAATTTTAAATTCTAAAAAACAACAACAAGATCTTACTAAATAAAACATCACCAATGTCCAAATTTTTCCGTTGACTTTGCCAGATTACTTAGAAAAATATCGATTATTAAATTGGACAGAATTCTGGAAGTTGAAATCCTTGATATCGAATACACTATAAAAATGCGTTATGTGTAAGTTATGACTTGCTAACGGAGCCCTAACGCGCTGCTGTTAATTAATAACCATTTTGTCATTATTAAGTTTAGTTTTTAAAAAGCAATTTTCGACAGTATTCCAGAAGTATAGTTCGGCGGTATACTAAAAATGCAATAACCGGATATCGACAACTATCAATCTAGCAAAATACTATGTTTGACAATTACTTAAATGTTAAAAAAAGTTAAGAAATGTTACTTTTAAAGTACTAAATGATCATAATTTTATTTTGTGCATACAATAATAGTGTCATCAATGATGCCAGTTACATAAACGGTTCCTGTAGAACTGAACGTAGTTCCAAAACAAATATTCAATTTCGTTTAATAAAATCGAAATAATTTATAAACAATTTAACACACAACAAATAATCAGCTATTTCTATGTATGGCCAAAAACAAACAAAAGTCGAGAATTACAAACTCTCCACACCTAGATAGTCCATCGCTCAAAACAACGCTCAACCTGTCCAAACTTCCTTTATAAAGAGTGAAACTTTCAAACACACCTTGCGCATTACAAATTTCTTCTTCTCCAACGTTGTTTTATTTATTTATTTATTTAATTTTTATTTTATTTTACGAGTGACCCTGGTACAGATCCACTGCACATTTCCGTTCCCCTTTTTCGTTCTCTGTGCCCTTTGGCGGGCCACATTCCATTCATCTCGGGCACCAGACTGGTTTTCTACCTTTCATAATTTTTTGTTTCTACTTTTTTCTTTTTTAATACAATCACTATATACCAAACCACAGTCACCACTATACCACTCGGCATCAGGTGGCGTTCCGCACACCCACGCGACACTTCCTTTGTTGGTGAGAGTATTGCTGCCAAAACAGCACTTTACTAGGCAGTGTACCTACCACTCGCTCGGGCAAAAACTAGGTATAGTAAGTAGTAGCACACTGGCCTCGTTGGTTTAAAAACTTTCTCGATTTGGCAGTCGCTGAAAAGCAGATGCGACCCCCGTGACACCGAGCTCCACACCTGTCTCTGTATACTCCACCTGTCCCTCCCACTGCATGACCCCCACACGTTATTTCGATACAGCGCGGGTTTAGGCACTTGAGACAAAATTGGAGAAAAGCTGTCACGCAGTTTTGATAAACTTCCAATGACGTAGAAAACCGAAAATAAAAACCACAATGACACCCGCTATATATATCTGTAAAACTTAACTGTACGATTTAAAAAAAATTGGTGTCTACACTATAAAAAGCATTCATCTAGTGATAAAACTGATATCGGAATTGATACATCCACTCAGTATCAATTCACCCTTCCCCCCCCCCCCCAAATATCGCTGTCGTGTAATAGAATGATTAAATAAATCAGATATTACATTTTTATGATCATACATTAAAACCATCATTTTTTGGTGAAATTCGTACTAAATACAGGTAGAACCTCACTAATCCGGAAAATTTGGGACCAAACTTTTGTCGGATTAACGAATATTCCGAATCAGTGAAACTTAGAAAAAAAAACGGCAAAATAATGTAAATTTGAAAAAGGTATAAACAAAAGTATTCGCTGTTACTTTTACTGTAAACATTTAACAATTGTGAACCAAAAGTATTCACCATAAATTGAAAAAATGAACCAAAGTAGCCTATTTATTGTAAATCTTACCGAAAATTCGAATTGCCGAACCATAAAACTGATGCCTGATTAGTGAATTCTGGATAAGTGAGGTGCAATATGTACTTAAGAAATAGACCATAACAATATAAAATAATATATTGTATAACAATAAAAATCAGCACAATTAAATAGAAAATTTTCCTAACTTTTTTGGCCAAGAGAAAAAAGAACCGACTCGATTTTCCAGACATTGGGTACATTACCCGTATTTACATTTCCTCTTTTTGAAATGTATGCACAAAGACTCGTAGAGTTTCTTATTTACGATCAACAGAGGTCTACGACTGACTATATCAATGCTCACGATCTTTCGTGAGCACTGCTGATTTAGTTAAGTAAAATATGACTCATAAAAACCGGGCGCCAACAGCTAGAAACCATCAACAGTTGGATTCATTAATAAATAAAAAATACGAAACAATAAAAAGAAAATGCAAACTTGAGAGTGACGTGCATAACAAATTCGCTAACCCGTGCTTTATGCTTTAATAGCTACTTGCAAATTAACATTGAAATCCCATCAAAATAAAGAGGCTTCCCACTTAATCAAATCACGATAAAGATAGGTGAACAAAAGTCTTTAAATACTTAACTACTATGCTTAGTGATACTCGACAAAAGCTTAAATTAAGATTTAGTACAATATACAAAAACAACTCCTATAAAAGATGTTTCATGTTTTGTTTTAACTCAAAGTATATATTGAAAATTTTCTCCATAAATAAATAAGAATCGTTTAATAAATATCTGGCGTACAAATGCTTTAATAGCTTTTATTATGTTGTAAGATGAATCTCTTCATTGTTTTTTTCTCGACCATCCCATTGGTTGTACGTAACTCTGGTACCAAGGCTCATTTTGCTAGCACCCAGCTAAATATACCGGGTGTCCCAGTCAAGGCTCATCAATGTTATACTCAAAAAGCTAATATAATGAAAATTTAGAGTTTGGAACATAATATCATCTTAAGGGGGGGTATTTCGAATGGTGTTATTTTCATTGACCTTGCAATCTAAAATAAATAGCGTTATTGAATTTTGAACAATGTGTCGTAGGTATCAAGTCATGTTTAGAAAGTTGTAGGCAAGAGCCCATATAAGACTATTTAATTTATTTCCAACAATCTGAATAAAATAAAAATCCAATAATAGCGATAACAACGCATGTTGATGCAGCAGCTCCACTGCATAGCAAGAGTTGTATGCAGTGAAGCTGCTGCATTAACATAGTGTGTTATAATCGCTATTATTAGATCCTATTTTTTTTTTAGATTGTTGAAAATAAATAAAACCACAGTCGATTCTCACTATATGGTCTCTTCCTACAACTTTTTAAATATGACTCGATACCTACGGGACTCATTGTTTAACAATGCTGTTTTTTAAAATTTGATTTCAAGGTCAATGAAAACAGCACCATTTTAAAAGCAAGATGCTATTATATCCAAAACTCAGAATTTTTTATGTATTAGCTTTTCCAGTATAAAATTGAAAAGTCTTGGCTGGGACACTCGGTATATGCATAATGTATGTATATGTATCAGTATATTGAAACGTGTCGTAAAATTTGTAATTTTAATAATTTTAGTTAATTAAACAATATAAAAAATCAAGTGTAGTTCTCTTTATCTCTCTGTGCCATTTTCCGTGCTAAAATGCTTTTCCATGAACAAAATTTAAACGTAACCATAATATAATAATTGCGTTATCATACCAACACAAACATAGGCAGTAATTGATGAGATGAAGTAAACATAAAACACTAACTCTAACGAATGTTGCAAAGCAACATGAGTTAATTCGATGAATTATGAATTATATCAACTGTAAGCTTTATACCAATAAATTATGTTAAAAATTGCCATTTTTGACAGGCACGCACCTAGTTGTTGTTAAAACAATGGTTACAGTTATATATTCATATATCGTCAAATACAAGAAAAATACAGTCTACTTAAGGAAATAAATAACTTAATTATTGTTTTGTCACCTGCAACTCGTAGAAATTTTTCACATATCAAATAACTTGCCAACACCAACCCGTGCACTTCGAACTTCTCCGTAATGAAAATCAATATTGAGCGATTTGATTCATCCACCGTTTAAAAGCAGCTTTGGGATCGTTTTGCACTTTTTAATATCGATTCCTAAAAACTAACACTTGACCCTCGTGGTTAACGCTTCCTGAAAAGGGGGACCAGGAGAATTAAAGTAAATTTCAAAAACTCACATATACAACGTACTCCTAATAAATTATTACCACTTTATAAATCTATGACTTAATCGCCAAAATTTAAGAAAATGTTTTTAAAAATAAATTACTAAACTATATAAAAGGCAAGCGTCTACAGTATCTACAGTAATTATCTGTCTGTCCGTAGAAGAATGTTTTCATTGGCAACAAGTGACAACACCCTAGGCTCACAAAGAAAACCATAACAACGTGATTGTACACAAATATGAGTATGACAAGTACATTAAAAATGCTTTTTTAAGCATGTATAGCTTACTGTCGTATACAGATATTCTGTATGTACATATTATAATGCAAAAATTCATTTTTTATTTCTGCTTGTTTCGATTTATGCGAATTAAAATGTATTCAATCTCTGAGTATTTTCGATATTCAATTTATGCGTGTTTTGAAAAATTCCATTTTTTATTTCTGCACGTTACGATTTATGCAAATCTCGATTTATGCGAAATCGCTTATTTCACCGCGTATTTCATCGCGTATTTCAGATTTACGCGAAGGACTTATGCGGTTCTCGTTTTTTGGTAAATTGGACTAAACAGTATATTCTCGTAGATGACTGTATACAATTTCCAGCTCGCTCACTCACAAGTGAAGCTAATATAAAGAGTATAAAAGGGAGATTCCAAATCAGAGTTCATCCTCACGTGCTATAGCACGGGTCACCTCTTCGTATGTGAAAAATATGTATATAACAACACTAATTGACAAAGGAAAAACGCGTAGTGTTTTGGAAGACCATTCGTTTTATAGGTATATTTTCATACACTATAGTTATTATTATGTGCCCTATAAGATTGAGGAAGACGAGAGAACGACTCGAGGGCAAAGACAACAACTTTAAATCAATCAACGATCGTGGTGTGTGTTTATTATATTTTATAGAACCTGTCTCTTCTTCGACAGAAAGCATTATCAGCTAATGTCGTCGTACTATATACCAACGACCACAAAACTTGTCTATATATCTCTCTCTTCAGTCATTCGTGTCACACACATTAAGTGCCTTTGAAAAGAGAGAGAGAACGTTTAAGTGGCTCTTTCCATTTGTTGGGAATGTAACCGTTTTATTGTCCAGGCGGTGAACTATAAGAGTTCGAACTTTGATGTTTCTCCACCCATCATCTTATTCAATTGAGGCGCCAAGTTCAACATGGAATAACGGTTATTATTCTTATTAATACGAAACACGCCGAGTTTTACCAATGAGAGGAGACCTTCTCCCCCTTTTTATATTCTTTATATTAGCTTCACTTGTGAGTTTGTGAACTGGGAATTGAACTTATATTGCCATCTACAGTCGTTTATGAGAACATACTGTATAGTCCAATATACCAAAAACGCACAGAACAAAAACCGCATTTAAGTTCTTCGTATAAATAAAATCGTATGTAACTAAAATGTCCAAAAAAAATCGCATATATAAATAAATAAATAAATTGAAAATTGCAGAAATCAAAAATAAGATTACTGAAAACTCGCATAAATCAAATATCAAATTACTCAACGATCGCTTAAATTTTAATTTTAAAAAATCGAAGTTCGCATAAATCAAAAATGAAATTACTCAAAATATGAATAAATCAAATGTTGAATTACTCAAAGATTACATAAATTTTAATTCGCATAAGCAAAATTCGCATAAATCGAACATGCAGAAATCAAAAATGGATTTTTTTTTTAGTGTATGTACGGTACTGTATATTATGTATGTCTGTATATGACATTAGGGTATATAAAGAGTATGCTTAAAAAGCATTTTAATGTAGTTCGACTTTCCGAGTTTGAGTTACTGTAATAATATACCGTATGATATAGAATTACTGTATAATATATAATTTTGCATGGCACAAAGGACTTTGTGCTTTGTGCTTACTTTGTGCTTTGTCTCATCGTTGACGTGAAATTAACAATAAACAATACCGTTACTCATGTAATATTTGATATCATGTAAAAGTCGATCCACGAATTTTGACATAAAAAGTTAGTATTTATTCATATACCGCATGTAGAATTCGACCTATACTTTCTTGCAGCCTTAGGACACGGTATTTTACTTCATACAAGTAGCATTTATATAGATAGTAATGTTATATCGCACAAGTACAATTGAGATTTTTTACTTTCATTTTGTGTCAACAACACCTTGTTGGTGATTTTTTGGTTTTATACATTTTCTTTATTAGTTTATACATCAAATTGGCTTCTGCCGATCAAATGATGGACCCAAATTAAAACATAAATTTCAGCCCATCAAAAGTAGTATTCATGTAATAGTCGATTCCATAAGTTAAAAAATAGTCTAAAAATTAGACTTTTTACACGAGTATATACGGCATATTTAAATTTTAATCAAGTGGTCCAGAAATTTATTTCGAACGAGTCCCCTGTGTGTGTGTGTGTGAGAACAGTACCATTGTGTGTTAGCCATGCGGCACGGTTTGTATTACTACCCAGGTTCTGGTCAATATTTAGCGAGGTCGTAAATCAATTCGGTTCTGTAGAATCAAGTAAAAGAAGAAAAAATAAATGACAAAAAAAAAAAAAAGTCAAAAAAAGAGGATTTTTTTCACAAAATATTTGCAAAACGTGCGGAAAGAAAACAAAAGAAAACCTTGAACAACTTTTAGTTGTTAGGACTAGACACCCCACTAGTTGTCTGTTCACGACTTTTTTGGTTCTATAACTCAAAAATCTAATAATCTTTAAAATCTACCACAAAATTCTATTTATAGTGGATAACTCGCGTATGGATATGAAACTGCAAAAAAAAAAATGATACAAAAAATTAATAATAAAAATATTTCTTAAAAAAAGTTCATCAAGTCATCTTATACAAGGTTTTGAGTTTCCCAGGTTAATCCGTTTCGTGCAACGTTCAACCTTATTACTTTCTTAATGACAACCATTATAACATGAAAAATATGAAATAACACGGTATTGATTAACAGGTGGTAAAACGTGAGTCTATAATCGACTTTTTCCTATATAACATACTTCTTGGAATGTGAGAAAATTCATTTTTCAACTTCTGCGTTTTACACGTTCGGATGTAATAATTAGAGGTCCCGAGTTCCTTTTGCAATATATTACTTTTAGAGGTGAAAATTTGAGTAATAAGCATGTAGGCTTTACCTACAAAGGATGCACTTTTTTGTTGTTACACACTCGTAATATACAAAGTACGAGGGCGAATAGAGAAAAAAAAAGCGTAATGACACTATGACTCATCAAAAGTACAATAGAATTTTCGTTTTGGTTCAGTTGTATTCAGTCGAGTAGCTACAAATCTATATAAGCCCATTTAACGATGTATCTCACTATTACAACCCATTATAACTATACTCTTGCTTGCAGTAATTTTGAAAAATATAATAAAAATATATATAAATTAATTTGATAACTGTTGTTAAGATATCTAGAGCACATCTAGTATTGCAACATTATTACATTTGTTATATTGTATGAAGTTTGAATTAATTAACACATTATGATCTAGAAATCATGTGATCTAGAAAAATTTAAAAAAGTTAAAAATAATAATTATAAAATGACCAATAAATAGAAAACATTAAGTTTAAATAATAATTTTTTTTCATTCGAACAAAAATAAATCAATGTTATGTTAAATAGATACCGAATTTTCTTCGATACACTAAGATTGACTGTTCATGTTATTGCGGCCAGATAAATCCGGTTAAAATTTGAACTCGTCGTAAAATTAAAAATGAAATAATAAAACAAAATATTTCAAAATATTTTGTAAATATGCAAAATATACTTAAGATACTACTTATTAAAATTGACTTAAACTATAGGCTTATGATATAAAATGGTGATTGTAGGAAATACAGTCAAAACAAGACAAAGGAACTAAAGTCAAACAAAAGACATAAAAAAATACAAGGAAAGAAAAAAAAGTAGTCAAAATAGCTAACTAAGTGAAACGAAAACAAGTCAAAAATTATTTTTTGACGTCTTTTTTTCACTTTTGTACCTTTATCTTGTTTTTGACTGTTTCTTTGACTTCACAATTAAAATAATTTTCCAAATATCATCATCCTATTAATAAAATAGAAAACCTTCCTACTACTACTACTACTACTCCGCCTCCTAACCAGTTATAGAAACATCACGTGATTCTTTCTTTCTGCACCTGGCATCTGGGTAGAAAGTTCTGAAAGCTTCCAATATAGAACTTTTTTTACAAGCGGGTGCTTCCACACCAACGCCACCGTGTGAGAAAATTCCGAAATACTCTAACTGTAACCAATTTGGGAAATGATAACTGTAACGAATATTGCGCAGCAATATGAGTTACATAAACAAAGAACTTTCACTTTTGACGGGTTATTTACTAGTCTATCTATAATATACACTTTCACAGTTGTCAACTAGTGATTTTGCATAAAAAAGCTGATATAAGGTTAGCCATTGTTCTTATCTTTTGTATTCACTTTTTAAGCCATAGAAATCCTATAATGACACGTTCTAAATGACAATTTTAAATAATAACATATACATAAATTATTATAATCTACTATAAAACTAAAAGGTTTTACGCCCTATCATGTTGTATTAAGACGGTTGAATACATTGGTGAGTGTCATGAAAATTTCATCGATTTTTGTTCATTTGTTTACGAGATATAACACAATTCTAGGGCTCGCGTTTATAAGAAATCACCCTATATATTTGACTTTGAAAATTCGGTTTATGACACGTCAACTTCAAGGAGACTTGTTGTCGAGTCGAACATTAATAAGTTTCACACTTTCCACCATTTTTATCTGATGACAAAAGTGAAATACGAAAAGAAAAGAGAAAAAAAATATATCATTTTCGTTCAGTGAAATGTGGGGAACAGAACTGTCAATTCGGAGACAAGTCTCGCATCACCTGACAAGAAAATGACAAAAGTATTTTTTGACAATGAATGTAGCAGACTTTCTATAAGTTATCTACACACTACTTGTACTGAATTTGCTGTGCAAAAAAAAATACATATCGCAAACGTCTAATTACCTCACCTTTACTTCTACCATGTCATTATCAGACCGGAAGTCGGAAATGTTAATTAGTATCTAATAGATCAAACTGTGAATAGACCAACACAATAAAAAAACACAAATAAAAGGTGATAATGTAAAGTTGGTGAAGTGGAAAGAACAGACTGAATATCGTTTTAAGGTATAAAATAAATGGATTGAAATTACTGAAACTTCACTTTGAAAATTTTTATGCCATTTTATTTTTTATTATTTTTAAAATCGAACATGTTTCGAAAGATGAAACCTTCCTCCTTCAGCCATATTTTGTGAATGGCGAAAATGTTTGCGAAATTTTTGAAATTTTTGAAAAATCATCAAAAAAAATAAAATGGCATAAAAATTTTCAACTGAAGTTTCATTAACTTCAATTTCAATCCACTATTACCTCCAATTGCCATTCAAACTCCGTTCATAATTGAAGAACTATCACCATTTATGAAATAGATATTTGGTTATCAACGCTAAATTAATAATAGTCAATTTATTATGAAAAATTCCTAGTGAAAAAGTGTCAAAATTCGTAAACGGAAACTTGTTTTAACGTATTTTTTGCAACACAAGTGGTCCTCGATTCACGCGTGGGTTACGTTTTGCAAACAAGCTCGCATAAATCGAAAATATCACATATCGAAGAAATAAACGTCATCAAATAAAAATAAGCTAATTTTTATTATTTATATAAAATAAAAACAATACGCTTTTATTAGAATTTATCTACAGGGTATCCCACAAACTAGAAATTATGATTTGTAAATCTGCACGTCGATTATTGGGCATAGAAATAGATTTTGTTATGTTTCCCCTTTTCGGACACCCTGTATATTAATGACACCATTGAGCTATAATTATGGTAAAATTTCAATAACATTATAGTAACATGAGATAGATGTGTATTTGATCATTTTATGATCAACTAAATATCATTTTATGTACGGAGCATTAAATAACAACAACTTGTATTACAATAATAGAACAGTACCAAACAAACTTTTTCAGTATAAAACTATAAAATATATGACACTATGTAATGTACTGTATATTTATATATATATATATTTCGAGTGATTTATATGGAAAGTACAAATCTCATTAAGTGTTGTAGCAACTTCTTGGCAACACTTTTTCAGCACATACTGTATATCTCTTGTTAAATGCGATTTTCGTGACAGCTTTACTTCACGTCTCTTTCCTAAATCGATTCAAGTTTTTCGAAGACATCAGATAGCCAACTTATAACCGTTTCTGATCTTTTACACGTTGTCGTCCCATTTTTACGACTGTCACACACGCACACACACACAAAAAAAAAGAAGAAATCAAAGAGATAGAGAGAAAAAAACGAATGAAGAGTAAATTTGGTAGGGGAAAAAAAAGAGAAACTCGCAAATACCTTACAACGATGATCAAGGGTATACTTCATCAAACTTCTGCCCAATTAAAAAGTGTTGCGAGCAAGATTGGTTGTGTAGTAGCGAGGAAAGGGTAAGAAGAAGAAGCAGAAGAAAAAATAAATGAAGTGGGGGTGGGGGAAATATAAAGAGAGAGGGGAGGGGGTTGAGTTAGGAAAACGAAATCACAGGAGCGGCGCCATGCAGACGATTAATGATAGTCGTAGCGAAACGTCCATTTTTAGGACCCCCGACATAAATTTCGGGGGACCCCATCGTCACCGAATTGCTCCAATCCACACTCTCGCTTCGCTGCGCAATCGCAAAACGGTTCGCTATATTCGCTACGTTTGATAACAAAAGCTGTGCACGTGCGAGACCACCATTGATTGACCGCAGGCGCCGCCAAAAAAGAAGTTATATAGTGATAAGACCCACGACAACCTCCTTCCGCTTTCCCTTTTTTTTTTTTACTTCTTTTTTTTTGTCTTCTCTTCTCTTTTCATTCCCATCAATGTCCACAGAAAAAAATAGTGGAAAAAAAAAGTCACCCAAGAATCGTCCCCCTCACCACCCAAAACCCGCCCACTCACGTAAGGGTTTATGATCAAACATTTTCGTTGCTCTCCTATCTCTGGCTTTCTTCTTGTCGTCTGACAGCGTTTTGTAATGTCTCCGGGGCTAAGGACACACACTAATTAGTTCATTGATCTGACACGAGCCCATTTCTCTTTACCATTCCCCCTCACCCATCTACTAAAGTTTGTGGATTTTTTTATTTTATTTTTTTTTTATTATTATTATTATTTTGAAATCACTTTTGTTTATCCGGCATCATTAGAGAGATGAGTGAGGCATTATAATTGAGGAACAGAAATTACCTCTTTTAAAATCGAATAAAAAAATACCGCTTTTGCGGAGTCATCGTCAACGAATGGATTCTAAACTAGAATGATTTGTATCACCATTTCCTTAATACATCGTTATTATTATTAAGTTTTAATTTTCAGTAATTGTCTTTTAATTGTAAAAATATATTACTACATTGTGTATAGGTATGATATGAATTTGTATTAATCGTAGGAATTTTATTGGGTTACTGGTAGTACTTTAACTTAACACAATAATGAATTTAAAAGCTATTAAAATTAAAATTAACAGTCTTTTAAACTCTTACAGGGTGTCCCAAAAATCTTTATACATAGGAAATATGTGTTTTACGATTCCCTGTAACTTGTATAGAGACCAGGTTAACAGGCGAGGTATATTTGTTTCCAAAAAATGTTGTATCTGCCTATATGGAGATTTTTGTGGCACCTGTATACCGTACGTTATTCTTTGGTCAAAATCATTCTTAAATGATTCGAATGTTGACATATAATAAAATAATGATTCACACATGATGTATTTTTTTTTAAAAATTATAATGAAAATTATTGTGGTAAAATTTCACAATAAACTCGTAATATAATTACGTAATGTACTTGTTAACAACAATACAGTACGTACTGTACTCGTGTATACAGTAGTAGTCATTATAGCTCTCGCTACGCATCATGTTGTTTCGGTGCAAAACTCTAGTGTTTTACAGGCAAGACAACCTCTGAATAATTCAATAAAACTTAAGTTTTCTCAATCGCGCGCGTTCCACTCTCAAAAAGAACGTTTAATTTTATTTTTTTTAATTAAAACTTAACTATACAGAATATAAGTTCATTGAGATAGAGATACGTGCATGAACTATGTTAAAATCGTAACTTTTTGTATGTTTACCAAAGCTTTAGGAACGCTTACCAAATTCCAACTACAAAAACTGGGATACTTTCGATGTTCTACTAGAAGAGAAGAATGAAGATAATTGAAGACTTGGCCAGAATAACGTTGCAAGCGCCAAAAATTTAATATGAAAATTATTATGGAAAACCGTGCCTCATACATGAGCCTAGCTAGTGCCAACAACAGAAAAACTCATACCTATCTAAAACATACATATAATATCACTTCGGCATTGGTCACCTAATTTATGACAATGTGTTATTGAATACTTCTTTTGCTATTCACTCAAAACTATGAATTGGCTCATGCAACGTTATGCTGGGTAAGCCTTCAATTATATACAGAATGAGACTTTTCGATATATTTTTATGCTCGGTATGTACATGTTATACTGTTACATAATGTTACACACAGTATACACCGTAGTACATCATACACGTATATTATTTACAATTCGAAACGCGTCAGCTATAGTAGTAACAAACTTTCAGCCAAGATCACTAATTACTATTGTAGTTAATACCAATCGCATTTTTATTTACTAGGATGAATCACTTAGTTTTTCATACACTTGGTGATTTTTTTCATAAAACAAAAAATTGTTCATCAGCTGTGAAAAAATCGTTAATCAGCTGAGCAAGGTAGTGTTGCCAAGTATAGCAAAGTTCATTTTGCTTTTTATTTTCTTAATGTCTATTTTTTTCGTCACTTTTCTCGTTTTGTTTTCCTTTTTGTTTACTTTTCGCACTATTTTCAATCGATATCTGACTGCATACCGGGATATATGGGATGCTTAGTTTTAATTATTTCTTAGACTAATCGAAGGGCTCTGGGCAATATAATGATTAAGTCCACTTTTCAAAAATGACATTTTTACATCAAAGTGTCCCTCAGTACTGTTTCTAGCTTGTTACTTTACCACTTCCTGGATTTTACAGAAAATGGCAACATAATATAAAAAACCACCTTGTTGTCCAGTATGATATTTTATGGAGTTTCTCATCAGAAAACAATTTTTCTAAAAAATTTCAAAAAAATGTGGCTTATCATTATATTGCCCAAAGCTATATATTCAGAGATTTAGATATATTCATAAAAATATATCTAAATAAAAGTGCTAATTGTTAGTTATCTTTTAAATAACGTTTATTTTGTAAACGTTCCACACAATTTATAATAATAATTTGAATACATAATGACTTGATAAAATCATTCAATTGGTATTAAACATGCATATCAATACTCCTCTGGGTTATTTTCTACTTTCCCCAACCCCATTAAGAAGACAATTATCATTTACGATTCAATTTAGAGCTAGTTCTTAGAATAGAGACATAGTTTTACTTTTTCTCCCCGAGGAGAATAAGAAGAAAAAAGAGATAACGAAACCCACAACACTGACGGGTGGGGTGTGCCTTGCGTTAAAGGTAGGTTCTTTCGTTCCCAGGGCGGCTCGAAGCCAAAACGCGTCCGATCAATGGGCCGCGTGGCTGCCAGGGCGAGGGCGGGCGCATACTGCGTTGGCACGACGCAGGGTCACTCTTTAATTGGTTCGGTCGCCCAAGTATCGCCTCGAGCACCTTCCCTCCGCTTTTCTCGCTTGGCCCTAGGTGTTGCGTGCGTCGTACGAACGCATCTCTCTTTGATGCGGGGCTTTTTATATATCTCCCATCCGACGGATGATGCGCACGTGGTACGAACGGCGTGACATTGTTGCTTAAGTGTGTGTGTGTGTGTGTGTGTGTCGCTGCTAGTAGGTGACAGAACGTCTCGTTGTTGTTGTTGTTGTCGTCGTTGCTGCTGCCGTGGTCCAATGCGGCGGAACGTGGTGGCCCCTTCTCCGTCGTCAAATAGCCTACTACCCTACGTCTACGTCAGTCCGCGCGCCCACGTGGGGAGTAGCGATGCTGCCAGTGCTGCTGCTGCTGTTGTTTCTGCGTTGGCGCGATGACAGTAGCAGACGACCGCAGCAGCGCTGCTCCGTCGTCGAGCCGCTACTACATCATCATCATCATCACCTCTTTTGCCCCTGCACCCATAAACTACTATTACGATGGTTCACGACGACCAGCGTTGAAACCCGTTTATTATGCGACCGCCGGGTCATGTCCGGCGTTGGGCCAGCACGTGCTTAGCGCTCGTGTGTTTTTGCAGGACCATGGCGTCGGTGATTGCGCTCGGTGCGAGCGTCATCTGTAACAAGATCCCGGGCCTGACGCCGGCGCAACGAACACTGTGCCAAAGTATGCCCGACGCTCTCGCAGCCATCGGCGACGGGGCACGAATCGCTTTGGCCGAATGTCAGAACCAGTTCCGCCACCGGCGATGGAATTGCTCGTCTAGCGGCGGCGATGCCGTCTTCGGACACGTGGTCAACACCGGTAAGTCAGTTCCCTCGCTTTTAACTTCATTCATTACTCTGCCACGCGACTGTCCTGCTCTTTCCTCCAACCCCTCCATAAAAAAAAGGACAAAAAAAAAATAACCTACTCTAGTCGTAAAGCTGTAAAAAGCAGGAACACCTTCACTAATCAGCAACATCTCAAGTTCAGCTTGACTGGAACTGTCATTCATCTCGACGTGAGCCGAAGCATCGACTTGTTTCAGACAAAAAGCAATTTCAAGTATAACCCTCAAACATAACAGGTTACGCCTTCACTACCTATTACTATATAGTTTAATTAAAATCCTAACTTTGCAACATAAGAACTACGCACCGTATAAATGGTAATATCCGACAATGACCAGATAGGTAAGTCATCTTATAGTGAACAATTATGGACCTAAAAACTGTCTTAGTGAACTTATATTCCGAAATTACGCACACGTTTTGTCTTGTAAGTTTATATCCGAAATTATAGCCAACTTAGACAGGCAATACACCACTTTTAAAATCCTTGCATTTAATGCCATTGCAAACTACGGGAATACACTTGCAATACTTCAAAACACAGTAGGTCTATAACTTTCAACCACGATATGGTGCATATTAATACATAAATGTTACCTATTATATATTTAAACTAATACTTTATATAATTTGTTTGGTCTGAAAGTATTAAAGAAATTAACTCATGTCCCAATTTCCATAATGACACGAGTGTAAACAGTGATATTAAATAAAGATATAACAATAATCCGCCCGTCATTATTGACGGGTTAACTTCTAGTAAGTTATAGCTGTAGTGCGGTAATCAATTGGCAAATCAACCATCAGTTACTGATGTTTATAATTTGAACCACGCAACTGTACTTCCAAAAACACACATACAATGTACCAATTTATATCGTTTAGATTTTTTCGTACTTTAAGTATTGATCGTGCAATGCTTGACAAGTGGATAAAAATATATAGTTATACATGACAAAAAAATCCTTCAAAAAGCAAAGCTTGAAAAAAAAACAATAATCAACAACCTTGAAACAGTCGATGACCAGAGGCTCTTGCTCATTTAGTGCTAATCGATAATATGGCATAATGGAACGCAAATAATTGTCAATTTTCCTATTTTCAGTGTCATCGTTCTTTATATACTGTACTGTCTATGATTAATAACACCCAACAAAGAAAACAAAATTCCATTAATGTCAAAAACGCATTGTAACGACGAAAATCCACAATACCCCCCAAGAAACACAACGCAATCCAATCGATAACGAACAATCATAATTTGCAACAAAACAGTGTAACAAACTTTGACCACCACTTCTTATGTGAAAGCACATATTTGTAGACTATATCTTAAACTACAACCACATATTTATAAACTATCTTAAATAAAAGAAAATAATCATGTTGTTTTATGAGTACGATAGTAACGTCTCAATAGCACCCTTCAAAGTGCTGTTGTTTCTTGTTTCTGTTACTTTCGAGAGTTGTGCAAACACGCGCATTCCTGGGCTGTCAATCACAACTGCCCTTATTAACTCAGTTCTCTTACATATACCTGAATTATATATTTTTTGAAAGCTCTAGTTTTGTTTAGTTTGCTATCTATATTTTTTTTTCCACTTTTAAATACTGTAGTGTTGTTTTATTTTATTTTATTTTATTTTACGTTTTACTCTATTCTCAACAACTGGAACTCGGCCTCGGGCCAAAACGCTATACGATTGACATGAGAATGTTACAAAAACGTTTGTTTTGCCTTGAGAAAAGTATTGACAGAAGAAATCGACTCTCTTTTCACACTCGACCCATCCAAACAGATCATTTTCAAACAACTTTTTTTTGTCGATATTTTTTTATGTATATACTATATACTTCTAAATAAATAACTCGCTTCCTATATTGAAGGAAAAAAAGTGTACTATCATCAAACTTTAATTTTAATACTATTAACGAATGTAATTTTTTTTTCTAAACTTTAGTGTTAGTATCGATTCCCAAAGGATATAGTATCATTTGTCAACTTATGCAAAGGTAATCCTTGATGGAAAATCAGAGTCGTAACACTATCATCGATCGACTTCATTCTTAATGATGTGTGAAGAGGAACGAGGCCAAATTTAAAGTTAATACATTTATATAACCTATATATTTTTTTTGTATTTTGGTAATAAAACATCATGCATTATTTGATATTAAACATCATATTAAGATATTAAAACGTCTTTAAAATAAAAAAAAATTGATCATCTTTATGAATTGCAGGTGAAGAGTTGCATTTGAGTTTCATTAATTTCAACTCCACTTTTTATAGGTCATTAAATATTTTGGCGAGACATTAAATGTAAAAAAAAATAAAATAAAAATAAATTCATTATCATCATTAAAAGAAAACAAATCGCTGCGTTTAAAGAATAAAATTATTTCCTTCTCTTATTATTTAACAAATGATGGCACGACATAATAAAAGAAAAATTAAGGAGTAAAGCCCTGTGTAAATTCCGGATCGTTACGCTAACTAAATGTAGTGTGAAATGTTTTTCGCAAGGTCGTTTTTCAGCTTAAAGAGAAAGTCTTTTTGATTTAAAATCTTTTTCAAGTCAGTTAGGTTTTCTTTTCCATGTCAGTGGGAAATGCTTTTGGGACGTGTCCAGTTCCAAAAGCTTAGATTGTGACAACCCAACAGTTTGAACAGAAAAGAAACTGGGGGAAAAAAAAAAACATTCTAATTGACAAATGTCCAGAATCGGAAACGCGTGCAGAAATTTCGAACGACATCAACTTAAAGGGAGCAAATCCTCTGCAAAGTTTCACTAGTTTACAAAAAACCTTGTTCGTTCAAGCACAACTATGCAGTGAACAGCTGTAACCTATTGATATCTGTGTACAAGGAATCTGATTATGCGAGTTACGTATATTCGATTTCGTTATTATGCAATGACGACTTCTCTCCGATAATTGTTACAGACGAGAAAAACACGTTATTATTCGATTCTGTGCAGTGATTAGATTCCTGAACCGCTTCCGAACGTGTTAGTTTCTTTTCACACTAGTAGGTAACCCGTGCTATAGTACGTAAGGATAGTGCTCTGTTTACATTCATGTTGTTATTGTGGTTTTCCTTGTATTTTTACTTGTTGTCATAGAAACACTCTTTCACGGACAGAGATCAACTCGCCTTTTATATAGATTATAATTGTGTACGCAAAGTTTGGCGCAAATACTGTACCAGTATCTCATTTTGGAACTACACGCTGCTGTTTATCCGTATTTGATGTATAATGTTATATGCTATTTTTACAAATTATAAATTATTATAAATTATAATTACAATATGCGATTTTAATTTTTTTACAAATGTAATGTCTAACAAGACAACGATATTATAAATTTCCATGTAAAATATACTTGAAACATTTAGCCTTAAAATGGCGACATGAAATAACACAGCTTACATCAGAAAACAACAATTTCAATTTATGCAAGGTTTTCACGGAATGCAACTCGCATAAATCGAGGACTACTTGTATAATATTGAGAACAACGATCCAATACAGTACAAGCACAAGCTTACGCGAGATTAGGTGCTGCAAGGCGTAAAAACATCGCGTATAGTCCGAATACGGTACATTGAAATTTACAAATCGCCCAAACACTACTACCTGGGTTTTATGTGTATCACCCTGTATGACGATAATTACTGCGTTGAACAGTACACCAAAATTCAATAATTAGTCTTCCTCCTAGGTTGACAGTATTATAAAAGGGTTGATTTTGTTTTGCCAAACCCGTATAGTTGAATGTGCATGCGTTAAAAATGAGTATTACCTATTTAATGGAACTACCATTTGTAATAAAAAGTCCGACGTGTCGTGCATTACGTGAACAAGCTCTGCTGCACGCGAACCTCATTAGTTATAGTGAAACCTATAACTCGCTTGTCATCCGAGATCTCTACCGTTTCACATAAATTTGCCTCAGCATTTGTCTACGTTGATATTATATTCGTAACAAGCTAATAAAAGGTTCTTTTTTTAACTCAAAAGTTGTTTTAACTCAAGTTTCATCTTTTATTTGTAGCGTACCAAACTGACGTAGTCTTAGTTTTAGAGCATCAGAATTCGTTAAAACGGCATTCAAACTGTTGAAGACAACTTGAAGTTATTACTGTGATCGATTTTGAAGCAAAACGTGAACACTCATAGCTTACGTGTATGCATTTAATCCACTCTTCGATTAGATTTAAGTTAATATATTGAACATTGCATCAATGCCCAAAGAGTTGTCGAGTTTATTACCGAGTGTAGTTTCTTTATTTTATATAATTGAATGAAATAAAATGTAGCAAGAAAATAACGTCAATTGAAAAATCGGTGTGAAAATGGGGCACTGCGTTTTAACAATCACGTCTATCTCACGATTCGTTTACAGGTAGTGATCGATTTATGTGAGAAATAGGTTCTGCGTAAAACTCGCATAAATCGAAAATCGACTACAGTATATCCAAAATCCCATAAAATACAACTTCTGCAACGGACAATTCAGCGCGTCAGTCAAAATTTATATATTACTATTACTTTATTACAGTCCACAGGGTCCAAGATACAAAAAACACAAATAAACAAAACAAAAACAAAAAATGACCAATTAACTGAGTTTACATGGTTAAAAAGAAGTCTATCAAAAACAACACATATTGTGGAAAAAAAGTTGCAAAAGTATTTCGGTCACCCCATAAAATCTCATAAATTGCGAAATTCTCTCATATATCGAATATCTTGAAAGAGTTATAACAAAGTTATAATAGCGTCTTATAGTTGCGAAATCGCATATATGTCGTATAAATCGAGGATTTCTTGTATTAGTTTAAAAGAATCATGTAGATTTGAACAGTCTATAAATTCAGCAATAAATTGTTACAATTTTAAGTTGAAATCACTAAAGAGACAGTTTAATGACAAGTAAAACGTCAATACAACGTTTGAGTTGATAGAAGCTTTACCAAAACAAAGCTAAATATAGCCTATCTAAGACGTCTTGTCTTATAGTTTTAACTACGAGCACAGTGGAACCTCTATATTCGTCAGCCCCTATATTTGTCAAATCCGATATTTGTCATATTTTTTTCCGCAAAATAATGCGCAGACATTCCTTCAAAATTCCAATATTCGTCACCTAAAGTCACAGTCAAGGTCACGAAACGTCAGTTTTTAAAAAAAATACTATCATAGAATATTAACAAAGTAGTTCCCAATTTATTTATATTATTATTAGTATACATTCCTTAGGAACAAACAAAGATGGATAATATAAGTAAGATAAACATAAAATTATTTCATTGGTTAGATTCAGTATTCGTCAGTTCTTCTGGAACGGATCAATGACGAATATAGAGGTTCCACTGTATTTCCAGAGTATTACTTGTATTTCCATTCCATAGTATCTACAGATTATCGATTCAAATCTAAAAAACAGTTCCAAAGCCAACAAATGGAACTTTATTGTACAAAGATGCTCGTAAGTATAACCTACGAAATTTAGTAACAAACAAGTACAGTGAAATGGCATACTTTTTTTTATATATACTGGCATATAGCGTAGGCCGTATTGGTTTTTAATTAATAGGCAGTGGTGTCACGAGTGGTACTCGTGAGACTAAGACAAATCCATAAACACCTCATTCATCAAAATCCATCGATCGAATCGTCTTGTTTTTGTATGTAGAAACTCACAACTCACTCACTCACAAGTGAAGCTAATATAAAGAGTATAAACTGATCTACTGTGAAATTCTAATTGAACGTTTAAATTGAACAATTTAAGTAGATCTTGGATTTATAGCACAAAATCGAAATTTTCTCAGAAAATACTGTAGGCATAAAAAAACTACACGAATTACATACTTTTTGTAAACAATTTCTAGTAGTTTTGTAAGAACCTTATAAATTTTGTGGTCCACTTATTGTTTACCGTTCAGCTAAACTCGTAGAGGTTGATTGAAGTTTATTTTATTATACTTTTTTAAATCCATTACCATTGGCTATTGTCGTATTTCACCAAACGTTAACCTACTTCCTTCATAAACAGTTCAAACGCTTTCAGTGTCATAATGAAAAGCGTTCCAACTGTTCAAATAAAAAAAAAATTCAAAACCACTTTTATACGTGACTGCACTTTGTTGTTGTATAATACGTACATTTTTGGTAATATCCAATTAACACTTTCTTTACGCTTTGACGCGACTTCGGTTTCTACGGCGCGATCTAGTATTACGGTTTCAGTAATAACAAAGCAATTTTCTAGAACCACGTTTCAACGCGAATTCGATACTACAAACAGAGTACCGGTACTAGTACTACGAAATAGCAGTAGGAAAAAGATAGAGCGAAAGAAGAAAAAAGTTGAATGGCGGGCGCGCGATGGGCCCATTTTCTCATCACCTTGTGGCGAATTAACATAACCGCTCGGCCAGGTGGGAAGTGAGCCCCCGAAGGTGGCGGCCGAATTAGTCGTTTGAAGCCTTTACCTTGCTTACTTGTATACCTTTAGGTCGTCGTCGATGCTGCGAAGAACGCGAGCTATTTATATCCATGACGCGCTGTTTCCATAGCTTTTTGGCTCAACACCTTTTCTTCCGCAGAGGTGGTTCAACTGTCAACTGATGGACCTAATAAGCCCTGCAAGCGCACCTGTTGTACAGAGAAGCTACTCCTATCTCATCTTAAACATCCTCCAATGACCCACCGTTATTGTTTTTTTTTAGATTTGAAATGTCTCAAAAGTCGACTAAAAAGTTCTTTTTATACGCTTTCCATTAGTTAGTGAGTTTGTTAGTTCGTGAGTGAGCTGAGGAATGAACGTCTACTCCCATCTACAGGTGTTCATGCTAATATATGTCCAAAGTACCAAAAATTGCATAAAGTGAAAAACGCATACATCGAAAACCGCATAAATTCAATGTAAGAAAAATCACCCAAATCGAATCGCAAATTGCAAAGCTTGAAAATAAAATTTTGTCGATACTCGCCTAAACCGAATATCACGTTATGCTAAAAAATCACATTAATCTAAATTTCGTATTCGTCGAAACTTGAAGAAATCAAAAATGGAATGATTCAAACTTCGCATAAACGGAATGTCGAATAATTCAAAAATCGCACAATCTAAATTCGCATAATCATGTTGTCTAATTTTGTTCCTTCTGTTTTTTTCTGTTTTACCTGGTGCTATTGGTCATTTTGACTGTTTTAAAACTAAATAATAAAGCGAAACTATATATATAAAGCGTATTCTTAAAAAGCATTTTTAATGTACGGTACTTGTATTGTTTTGATTCGTTTCACTTATAGGTACCGATACTGTATAACTATTTTCTTATAAATATGATGTAGTAGTCGTGAAGCCCGTGCTTTGCACGTAGAGTTTTTATTCTGAACCGTTAAAAAGTGTTATTGAACAATATCAAGGTTTTTGCAAGGTGTTCATAACGATGGATTCAAAACAACGTAGCATATAATGCTGTTTGTTACTAAGTGGTTTCTATTATACTTTCATGTAATAATCACATTCACATAACCACTCAATGACAAAATGTTGCGCTACGAATGTCTTTGTCGCGGAATTGATATGACGTTAACAGTTGAAAATAGTCGCGTTGACGTAGAAATTCGCAACAGAATGTTGTGTAGTTGATTTCGTATAGTGTCCGTTTAGGAGTGTATAGACCTAACGGACATACACACAAAAACTTGTCAATTATGTATAGTAGATATACATTTTGTTCTTCCGAGAACGATATTTGCTCTGTAACGATTCGTTAATTAAGCAACACCTGCAAACGAGTCGGTATGATTTTGCAGGAGCTCTTGTCAAATGTTATAATAAAATTTTAGTAAAATTGAAATATAGCCTTCTTCAAAGATGACAAAAATTTGTATAAAACTTGTTAAAATAATTATTGATTATTGGGTTGACTTGATGATAAAAAAAAAAAGTATCAAAAAAATGTGTATGAAGAAAATTCTGGCATGTGTACAAGTTAGTAGTGGTTTATCGGAATAAAATCTGCCCGACACGTTTAGGAAATATTCTTCATACGATTAAGTGACGTTGAAAGTTCTGGCTGGCAAAGGCGGCGGCGGGTTTCGATCCCCCTCACACCATCTGCTGTCTTATCTTTCGTCCTTCGGGAATATTCGAATAAATCAGAGCTCCATTTCTGAATATAAATTACTCGACTTTGGTGCGAACAAGAGTAGGAAATAAGCAATTCCGTCTACGACCACCCCTCCCCTCCTCGTCTCTTCAACCAACTACCGCGAACAGGACACATTTCATTTCGACCGAGTACTCGGTTTCAACAGCTCGTTTCCCCTATTTCAAAAAAAAACACACACTTGACACTCTTGGCAAGGCTGTTATGGAAATTCACCTACCGAATTTTACGCGTTTTAAAATTTATTGACACATAACTTCGTTTTCCACCGGGTCTAAAGAGTAAGTAAGTCTGAATATAAACCAACAATATTCGACCGACCAAATAAAAAACGACGGCACGTTTATAAAATCATGGGGTCTCAAACCATACAAAATACTTTTTTCGTCACTGAATTTGCAACCATAAATTTTTTAGAATCATATTAAATAATGTATTTACGGGCAGAAATCATTTGTCACTAACTGGATTGACACACAGTTTCATATAACAGCAATTGCCACCAGCTTGGCTGTATTATAATAATTGAAGAGCCTGGTGTAAAAAGTTAAGAAGTAACATTTTTACAATTTCGAGGAACTCGCGTTTAAAGGTCTGAAATTGCATTGCTGTCTATGGGCTACTTCGCACTTCTTGCAAGAATATCGTTGCACATATTATTGTTTTGCTCAAAACTATGAGTTCGGAAGGTAGAATTGACACATTCGAAAATGCTTCTAACCCATTTTTAACAAAAATGTACTTAACACCTTTTTACACCAGGTCCTTAAATTTTGTTACCATACAATTAAGTGAGGGTACATACTGTGATAGCTACCAAATTGATGTAAACAATTTACATGGCATAGTTAATGAATTATGATTACATGAATCAGGAAGAAAAATATCATTTATAAAATGAACTAGCTATATCCCGGTCACCAATGGCGGGAAATTTGTGTTTTCATTCATCGTTAAAAATCTATCCCGTGGGTATCACTGTTTATACTCACGTTGTTATGATGAACCCTGTCCATTTAAAGTGTAGCATAAACGCAATCTCAAAATCAAAGAAAAAATTATAGGTGATAGTTTTAATTTAGCATTAGCTAAAATCGAAGACAACTTGTAACAAGCAAATAGATCAGAGTAACGAGGAACGCACATTAATGATACGATGATCTTTACAACAATTTTCAACATAGTCTAGTTCAATCAAAATCACTTACTATTTGATACAAGGAATATTAACTAGTCCGAATTTTAATTTAAAACTATAACTTTTAGCTTCATATTGTATAAATGTCGATAAATCAATTTTACGAATCCTTACGGTACAGCAAAAATTCCATGATCTTGCACAATTTAATTAATATTAGAGACTCCTCCCTCGTGGGATTTTCTGTTCGTTTGAGGATTGTCTAGCAGCTAGCAGAAACAAATTATTGGGGGCATTTTACGCGGAAGTTGTTTTCAACAGTTGCCTCGTTATCGAAATAAATCGATCAAATCCTCGGATAATGAGAGTAAAAAGGGCTAAACAACACATAATCGATATAAGCTACTCAGTTGAATAGTTAACTACAGGTTAGTCCGTTAATTCTGCAACCTGATGTTTATCGTTCTCTTAAATATACCTTCCACGTTAACATTGCAACAACGCGCTTAACACACCTCATACCTTTGCAATTACGCGTAGGCCTATGTTGTTATACAGTTATTCATCGTTAGCTGCGGTTTTGTAATCACGATTTTTGAGAATACGCAATTTTATAAGTTATACAGTATCATACGTACCGGTGCTCTGTGTGTGTGTGTGTGTGTGTGTGTGTGTGTGTGTGTGTGTGTATGTATGTATGTATGTATGTATGTATGTATATTTTTTTTTATTTTAATTTAAAACAGTCCTGAGGGACCAAACAAATACGTGATTTACAAATATGTGACATACAAAATTGTGAACACAATGAACAAAACGAATAACAATAAAAAACTTAAATACACAACAAATAAGAATAAAACACGTGAACTACGGAAAAACAAAGTAAACACTTATATCAGTTAACCATAAAATATACTAATTACAATGATTGATGTGATGAAACAGCATACGATCAAATTTCTTAAAATTATTGTGATTTGATATGTGTGTGTGTGTGTGTGTGTGTATGTGTAT
>JAQIWH010001249.1:0-33774 GCA_034695005.1 Cryptops parisi | reverse complement strand
TGTGTGACTCGAGTGCTGTTGGGCTGGAAACGAGATTACGTTTTACCGCCTCGGGCGCCTGCATTCTTTCCATCAGTGCATTCTCTGGAGACTTACACTCTTACACACACTTCTTATTTGGCTGCAAACGAAGAAGTGGGAGAGGAAGAAGGTCTCCACGAAATATATATATATATATACAAACCACACACCCACACCTTATTCCCAACTTGTAATTGAGGGATCGGAAGCTGCTTTTCTCATCAACGATGCAGCCCTGACTCTTAGAATCGGTGGATCGGGGTGTTTTGTTGTTTTATTTTTTGTTGTTCAGGGGTTTGTGAGAAACGAGTTTGACGGGAAGCAAATGGATGAAAAAGGAAGGCGAATTTGACAAGGATTGTAATGGTAGGAAAGAGTAGTATAACGGTGAAAAAGGATCATTAGATTACTTGTCTTATTTATTTGTTCTCCGCACTTCATAGTGGGAGTATAGATGTAGAGTTTGTTGCCAGTTCCCTCGAGTGATGGTGGTGAAACCCATTAATGGTTTAACGTAGACAGGTGATGAGATGGGATTTGTATGTAAGTGTGAGAAACAACATTATTTTTATCCATACTTTTTTGGTTGTTTGGGTTTTTTTTATTGTGTTTTTATTTTCTCTCACCCCATTGATGCGACGAGTTACTTGACGAGTTGAGTGAAAATGTAATGGAATGAAAAAATCACACACCTTTGGGATTACTGTCTTTATGCTTTTCGTCTCCTCATCTTTGTTGTATAGAAAACTGTTTTTAATAAATGTTTTACGAAGGTAGAATTTCGGGTGTGGTAAAATTTAGTCGCTACAACTTATCGAGTCTGTTTGTTATCAGTGTAGTAGTTGCATTAGAAAACTAATTATGTGGTTAGTTTTGTTTCCGAGGACAAAGTGGCGTTAGGAAATGATCAACGTGATTAGTTTTGGAGGTTTGTTGGTTTTATCATAATTAAGAATCTGGTGTTGCTAATGTTATGTTTATTAAAATTGTTTCGATGCCTATGTTTAGGTTTCTTTTCGTTTTTCGACTCGTGTGATGCTAGTTTTAATTAGCGGTATCAAAACTATCCATACATTATATGCATGTTGTTGTATGTACTGTACGTGCACTACAAACTCGATTACCCGATTGTGATGGGATCAAGCTTAATTCGGATAATCGAAAATTCGGTTAATTCAGAATTTCTATGTTTATATCCGCTTTGATATTTAAAAAACGTTGTGCAAGTTAAAAAACGTGAACATTTAATGAACAATATGTTTGTACAGTTTAACTTACAATAATTCTTTTGATATGTTATTCATAGCTATCTATATTGTCAATGATTTTTCGATAATGTATCGATTTTTATATTGAAATGACACATTTTATCTTATTCGAAAAAACCGGAATTTCGGATAATCGAGTTTTCAATGTATATAAATTTGTATGTGTATATCTTTTTTATATGTATGTACTGTACATGCGTATGTATGTTTTCAGTATATATAAATGCGTGTAATAACTATATATCTAAATATGTATTGTGTATGTTTCTAAATTTTTGTGTATCCAAACGTTTATATGTATAGTTAAATATGTATGTACGTAAAGTAAGTACGTCACGCTTATACACCACAACACAGTTCTGCATTATAGTGAACTACGTAGTACACTACGTTTAACAAATACCGTGAATTGTTAAAGTGTTACTTGTATTTTTTAGCAGTTCAATAACGGCAATACATTCGTGTTGAAGCATAGTACGCAGTTGTGTACGCAAATGGCTTGAATTGACCTCGCGAAATGGTCTTAACGGTTTCAGTATATCGTAATTAACCTCCGACTCTACGTCCGAAGAATAAATGTGAAACTACGACCTCCGGTTTCTATAGTACCATGGCCGATCACTTTGGGGACCAAGTTGTTAATGCTCCAAAGCTGAAGAAAAGTTTCGTTTCTGACATCTTTGCACATCACTCGTATTTCGGTGCGCGAGAAGATCATCGAATCTGACGTTTCCAATGACGACTCGGGTGGTTTAAGACTTCCACACCAACTGATGGCTGAGTTGGTTGCGACTCCCTAGCGATTCGAGATTTGATTGGCCTCGTGCCTCCAGGGAAACTCAGTTGGGCAGTATGATGTAGGGGGCAACACTTTGGTTCTCCTCCGAAGATGCCCTACTAGGTTCGCATGCTCCCACGTTTTTAATGAAACGGTTTTAATTTCCCAACGGTCTTTCTCCCACTCTGTCTCTATTTCTCTCACTTGCCACGTCGAATTACAATCTCTCATTTTCTTTTCACTCGTTTCGGCTTATATATTTTCTTTTTCTTTTGCATGTGTGCTTATACGAAGGGCAAGTTCACGTTATGGTGTTTGTCAGTTTTAGTTAATTACCAGAAAAAGGTCCTCGTGCAAACATGACGGCTGTTGCCAGACTTTGTTTGGAAAAGAGTCACCACACATTGGTGCGGTACATTTTTTTATGCACTATTTTTTTATATATGTTTTTTTTTTCATGTTGTTAACGTTTTTTGTTCGGTGTGGTTGTATTGTGTCGAAGGATTTTTGTTACGACTTCCTTTTCTATGGGGGTAAAAAAAAAACAAAAAAAAACACAACAACAACAAAAAATAAGGAAAAAGTCACTCGGAACTTCATTTGCATGAACGTAAAAAATTTAGCGAACGGTTTTGTTAATGGTTTTTCTCGTGCTCGAATTTATACCACAAAATGGTTTTATTTTTTCTTCTTTTCTGAAACGTGTATCATTTTTATT
Organism: Cryptops parisi; assembly: GCA_034695005.1. Classification (NCBI taxonomy): domain Eukaryota; kingdom Metazoa; phylum Arthropoda; class Chilopoda; order Scolopendromorpha; family Cryptopidae; genus Cryptops; species Cryptops parisi. The sequence continues at coordinate 30,989 of JAQIWH010001249.1, read as the reverse complement.
ATTTTTTTTTTGCTTTATCTGTTGTCAGCATCGCGTTTACGCTTTTCTCATTTTCCGCTTCCGCCTTGTCTGCAATGAAAAGTCGTAACGATTTTTTTCCGCTGCTCTCTCTCTTTCATTCTTTCTATTCGTTTTCTGTTGTGATTATAACGCTGTTTCTTTTTTCTCTCTCTATTCTCCACTTCTCTCTCACTCACTCGTTTTCTCGCTGTTTGTATTTTGAATGCTGCAGCAGTTGCAAATGGCTCATTAAAAACGTGGTTGGTTCCAGCCAAGCGATTATGAACGGCCGTCTTTGATCGCCGAAAGAAATTGGCAATTAAATTAAAACTGCGTCTAAAGCATCTTAATCAAGCAGACACATCGATTTAGGATTTTTTCTTGTTTTTTGTTTTAATAAAAAATATGGAATTAAAAATGAGAGAAAGAGAAAAGAGACGGATTTCCTTTTGTGCATTTGTGTGTGTGTGTGTGGGGAAGGGAAAAAGCCAATTGTTTTCTAAAATAATAAAAAATAAAAGACAAGTTTAAAAAAGTGTTCATTGATTGAGCGTTGATTCGAAAAATCACGAAGGTTTAGAACAAAAGATTTGTTGCGCACAATAAAACACTTATCTTTTATAAACATGGGAATTTATAAACATTTTTCTCGCATAAATCCTCGATTTATGCGAGGATTATGCTCCGCGCAAATTTTGAAATTTTGAAATAAGACATAGAATAAGTACAGGATGTGTCAAAAGTCACCATACATAAGTATTATATTTCTGGGTATTTCCCTTCCAACTAAGGTAAAAAATAGTTGCATTTTTTTCTTCAAAATAGTGTTTTCTCCGTGGATAGAGATTAATGAGACACCCTGTATAGTATATATTTTCTTTATTTGGTCAAAATCATTCTTAAATGAACTCTGAAAAGTACATGACCTATGTAGAGAAACTTTTGTAACACTCTGTATATCGCGATTTTCATGAAGTGGCAGCTTTAAGTCACTGAACTGCATAAAATCGCATAATAGCAAGCTTTTGTCGCCTATAACGGGCATCTGGAGGCTGTTTTTTGTTGCATAGAAACGAAATCGTATGTAAAGAAGTCGCATAAATTAATTTTTTTTTGTAGTAAAGTAGTGTAATTAACCACTAATAACAGAAATTTAAGTTATTCATTTCGACTGAAGATGTAGCCACAGACAGGATTTAAAACGTCTTTAACCGATTTTGCCAGTTTTCACCTGTATTCTGATCACGAAGATACTTTTGAGGGTTTGTCAAAAATATGATGAAGTATTTTTGTAGTAATAATTGTAAACATTGTTACTATAATATCTACAATTTATTATGTTACTACAAATAATTATTTTTGTAATAAGAGTTGTAAATATTTTAAATAGAATTTTACGGATAAATCCTGCAACATAAAAAAATGGTCGAACAAATATTTCTGAAACGTACGGACACATCAGTATTTCATTAGAAATAAAACAGAATTTTGGAAATGTAAACATTAATATAAATTTTTATCAACATTTATTTATGCCGAACGATGACCAAAAAAAAAAAATAATAATGTCAGGAAAACATACATTAAATTTATCGAGTTTTTTTGTCTGTGCCTCTAAAAAACTTTTCATTTCTTGACCGCGTTTAGGTCGAGTTGATTTACGAGTGTTGAGAGCAATGCCCACTTTGGACCAAACTTTCAACTTAGTTTTTTTTTATTATTATAGTTTTCGTTACTTTTTTTTTATATATATCTATCCTTATATTACCCATCATTTGTCGACATTAGAACTAACAATCTATGGAGGAAAGGCCAAAGACAGGCCAAGGAGACATTTCATTTTTCTTTCATCACTGACCTCTGTTTAGTTTGGCCAAAAGACCAAAGTTATGGATGTTCCTAGCGTCAACAAACCATAGTGTCAAAAGTGATGACGATATTATACATTGACCGATATAAAAAAAAAGCGGGTGATAAAAAATAATGTGTCGTTGACACTTGGATAAACATTATAAAGTTTTAGGTTAAAGATGTCATCTTTGTGTGAGTTAGGAGTTTGGTCAGCAAGCTGGCGTCAGTTGTCTTGGATTTGTTTCGTGTCACGTGAGATTATTTCATTAGTCGAGTCAACGCTTTAACGGATAAGAATATTGCGCATGCGTATAATATACTAGTAGAGTAGTAGTGAGAGAAGAGACGATGAACAGGTTTCGTGTCGTGTGACACACACACACACACACACACATACACACACGAGTCGGTGTAACTCGTCACGTAGGGGTTGAGAGAAGTAATTGCACTGGAGGTGGTCGTGGTTCGCTGTCAACTTTTCCTTTTTCTCTCTCATTTCGCTCATTTCTTCTTTCTAAACCCCCTCTCTACTTCTAACTCTTCACCCCCTTCGGGAAGAGTTATTAATTAAGGGGCGAACGCCAACGTGGCACTCGAGAGAGTCATCTGGGCTCGTCGCACTCATCTCGAGTCTAACTTAACACAGTATCACGTAATGCGACGAATTCGAGGTTTTTCTTCTGTTCAACCAGCCAACTCGAAAATCGTTTTGATTGAACGCTTAGGGAAACTGCTACCCTTATTACCTAATAATGGCAAAAAGAGAAAGAGAGAGCGAGACTTTTTTTTCTTATACTATTTTTAAAGCTTTATCCTACTCTTTTTATTTTTTGAATGAGTTGATAGACGTGGTTTTTTTTAACGTTTAAAAAGTTGGGGGAAAAAGAGTGAAGAGGGTTGGATTTTGTATGAAAGGTGATGGGAGTCGAAAAAGATGATGAGATGTAGTAGTAATTGAGGTCGGATTAAAAAGATGGGAAGGTTCCTCTTTACGAACCGCATTATCGTGGTTATCGTTCTCCGTAACGTCGGGGTCAACTTTAAAACGTATGAATAAATGTGACTTTTACTTGTGTGTACCCCCTTCTTCTCGAAAGTTTTGGTTGGTGCATCATTCTTTGAAAAAGCTGGAACAATTTTCTCCAAAAACGATGGTTTGAGTTTCAATTTAAAAGCACCTCACCAACAGCTGACGTGGCAGGAAAAAGCGTTTTCGGTGGCTTGAGTGACTCGACTTGCGACTGATTTTTTGTAGTCGTGGAATGGTGACATTTGTTCAACTTTTTATTCAACTCTAGTAGTTGGCGAAGAAATGAACTGGATTACATTGGTTCAAAATCGTATAAAAATTGTTTGTTTTTTTTAACTGATCGAACGACTTTAACAACTTCGTTGAACATTTTCTGTATGTATTTGTTGAAATTTTTTATTACCGTATATACTCATGTAATATTCGATATGTAAAAGTTCACAATTTTTTGGCCAAAAGATTAATATTTTTGTACGTTTCATCTTAGCTTCACTTATGAGTGACTTTGTGAGTAAGTGACTGAGCTGGGAATTGAACGTATACTGCCATCTACAGATAATTATGATAATATACTGTATAGTCTAATGGGCCAAAAATCGCATAAATAAAGTGAGAATCTCATAAATTGAAAACTGCGCAAATCCAATGTAAAAAAAAAAAAATCTCATAAATCGAATCGAATATGGAATTACTCAAAATTGCATAAATTGAATATCACATTACGTAAAGTTCGCATATTAATCTAGAGTCGCAAAAATTAAAATTTGCGTAAATTGAAACTTTCAGACATTGGAATAACTCAAACTTGCGTAAATCGAATATAGAATTACTCAAAAATTGCATAAATATAAATTCGCATAAAGCCAAACTCGCATAAAGCGAAACTATATGAAACGTATTTAAAAAAAACACATTTTCAATGTGATTGTAATTCGAGTACACATACAGGTAATTTGCTTGCAATACATTATTTTGTGCGCTTTCTTGCATCACTTTTAATTGACCGCCTGAATGTTCAACTTCGCTGCACGACACTGTGCGTGAGCAATCGCGCAACTTCACTGCACTACACTAATAGTTGTTTTTTCTGCATAACCTTTAATTGACCGCCTTAATGATAGCTTCATTGCAATACGCGTTCTACAATTTACTATATTTTTATGTACAGTAGACTATATGGATCGTCTTAAACCATAGGGAATTAAGTAAAAAAAAAACTTTAACTTGAGAAAACAATGATTTTACGTATGGTTTCTCCATTAGCTTGCATGTCATTCCGATTGGTTCATTGTGTCGTGTAACTCTCTTTAATTGGTCCACCGATATAATTTTCTATGCTTAGATCATGACTTAGTAGACGCATTGCATGGAAACGTTTTAAAAGTGAATTAGTGTTACTGTGGTTTAACACATATAAATTGTTTTTCGGATATTTAGTAGGATGCCATTTTGTGTAAAAGTTTCGAAGTTATAAAAAGTGCACTATAAAAGTTTCAACGTTATTGAAAATACACTATGTACCCACTATAATAGTAGTTTGAGTAACCTGTACTAACAAACTGTTATCAAATATACAGGTATATACACACTAACGGAAAATTTTAATTAGCTTGACAGTCAATTTTATTGCTGCAAGCTGAGATTGTTTGGCCAGAAGAAATGTAAGGAGAAAAAAAATGTTTAGTTGGACAACAGTGACACTTTTAATTAAAATTCTTGAAGGCGGTGTCATCTGACCTCAGGTTGTTTACTTTATTAACAGTGAACTGTAGGTGACAGCTTGATTCTATAAAACTCGAAGAAATCTTTCTTTTTTAAACGTTGCCACTTTATTCTGGGTTGTTGGGGCGAATAATAGATTTGTTTTATCGTTTCATTCGTTTCTCTCGAGAAACCAGACCAATTTGGAGTTTTCAATTTTTTTTTTAGGGGTTTTAATTTTTAATTTTTTTTTTGTTTATGAATAAATGACGATTAGGGGTCACATCGGGCCGTGGCTTCAACTGAAATCGATATTTTATTGCAGAACAATTGCTAGATGTGTGCTTTGCTAATTAAACCTCGAATTTCCGCATCTTAAAGATCTTAGGACAAAGTTGATTTACTGTTGTAGCGGGAATGTCATTTCCCCCATTCATGTTAATTTAATTAGAAAAACACTTCGCATTCGGAAACGAGGAAGTTTCCTCCTTGATTGCAATTTTTTTTTCTCCCTTTATCAAATAAAGATAGCAGACTTTGTGTTTATTTTTTACTTTTTTCTCGCAACGTGGTATATTATCTTTATTGTATGTTTAAGTAATTTTTTCGTACATTTTTTGGGTTCGTAATGAACATACAGTTTATTAATTTACGTAACGCAAAAAATATAAACTTTAGAGCGTGCGTGCATACTGTAATTTAAAGCGTATATGCATAAATGTTTGTATACATGAATATATAATGTATCTATGTACTGTATAAAAATATACGGAGTGTCCGAAAAAGAACAAAAGAGTTTTAAGTAAAATTTAATTTTTTTATTTGGATATCTTTGATGGTGGTTTGGACATGATTGTGAAGCTACTACTGTATATTCAACTACACTATATTCAACTATATTACTAAGTTCAATTGGTGTCCACCAGATAGCAACACTGGCAGACCGTATAACTGTACAGATGCGCCGTGCTACAGTAATGGATTCATCGAAACCAAATCTATAGGCTATGGTTTTTATTCAATGACTATGAACCACAGCCATTGAATAACAGCAATGTTATAAGCAAATCCTACAAATGTGTTTACCAGTTTTTTTTTTGGTACGAGATAGAATCTAGGTTTAAAATTTGCAGCGCTATACAAATGATGCACACATTGAATTGAGGAGTTGAGTGAAAAAACGGCGTAAAGACACTTACACCGTTATTCCTTAAAATGATTTGCTCTTTCTGACTTTTTTGGAGCAAGAATATAGAACGCGACTATTAAAAATCTTTAATTTTATTTTGTCATGTCTTCCTTTTTGTCGCTTCGCTTCTTGGTTGTTCTACTTGCTCGCTTCCTTTTCAAAACAATGGTGAAGAAGCTGATATCTGGAAAAACCGCGTAAATGTATTTATAAATTTACACGATATTTGGATTAACGGCGTAATTGCATTTTTAAATTAGCCCGCAACTTGAGGCCTGTCAACTAAAGTTAACCGATTTTTAACAAAACTTGTTCATTTTGCTTCTATAAACTATACAGTTGACAAGAATTTCTTTTCATCTGAATTTGAAGGTGCCAGAAGTTTTTTGCCCTTTTATTTCAAAACTACATTTTTTTTGCAGTTACACCGTTATTCCACCCAACTCCTCAATAAACTTGTCATTTTTAATAATATATACGTACAGTGCATACACCTCTTCTACAAAACCTTTTTTTTTCAAAACTTCATTACAACATCATTAGATATCACTTAAAACTCTGGGGTTATTTTTCGGACACCCTGTATGTCAGCCAAAAAACTGGAAAAAAAAAGAACACAGGAAATGCGATATGTGAAGAGAGTCGGGTTTCATTAGTCGTTTTACTAACTTGGAGTCACAAAGTTTGTGGAGGGTCGCCAAGCGTGAATTGTCTTCATTCCGATTCAATTGCAATCGGGATATGGTGAATTAACGCTCTCCAAGTGCTCCCCCAGGGTACGAATTTTGGTAGATCATGTTGCGAGGGACTAATAAAATTAATGACGGTCGAAAGAACACAGAAACGTTTTAATTTTATCAGTTTTGGTTGTCCTCGCTACTTTTCCCCGTTCTTTCTTGTTTTTCTTGTTCTTGTGTTCGATTTCTACTAAACTTTCATTCTGGAGAAATTTTCTCTTTCTCGTTAGTTTTGAGGTTTTTACGTTTTCATATTAATGAATAGTCATAAAGGAAAAAGTTATTTCACTGTGGTGCATGTTTAGTTGAATTGCAAATGCGTGAATCGGATGTTGTTCATGAATACCCACTTACTCAACTGTAGGTTTTTATTTTTTGGTCAAGTTTAATTAATAAGTAATCGACATAAATATATGATCACGATTCCAATGGCATGTTGATTAAAACCTGACCGAAAATGTTTGTTAATAATAAACACGTCGGTGGAAATTTACTAAGAGCATTAAATTGCATATTTTGGTGTGATGTTTTTCTTCAAAATGCAATTAGGATCATCTCAAAACATTTTTGATTGGTTTTGACATATCTTAATTTGAATTACCTAGCAGATGTTTTTATTTTAATACCGAACAAGGACGAACTATAAATACATTTACGCAAACTAATGTCCATTTCCATGGATGAGTGTAAACCGGAATTGGTTTTTGATTTTGAAAGATTTTCTGCACAAAAAAAAAAATCTAATTAATCACTTTGATTTTGGAAATTCTTCAAAAATTGTAAAAAAAAAGCTCTTATTTGCATTAATATTTTAGGCAACTTCTGTCAAAAAAGATTTAATTTATTTGGGTATTCAATAAAGAAAAATCAATTCTCTTAAAGCATAAAAAAATCTTCAATCAAAAAACGTCCGTTATAAATGTATAAAATAATTTTTTTAATATAATTATTAGTTCAATTTCCTCTTTTTTAATTTGTGTGAGTTTCGACATTTAATGGAGTTTGGGCATAACGAATTTCTTGAAGAAAAAAATTTATTCTTGAACAAACAGACGAAGAAATCATCAAATGTAAAGAGGTGGCGTTTCTATTCAAAGTCAAGACGGTCGTGTTGTTCTTCGTCGTCTTCTCGCCAAGCTTCACATTGTAATCCCGCGGCAATTTATGCGAGTAATTAAGAGATAATCAGGCGCTGGTTCATTTTGAGGATGGGTGCTTTGAATATGAATAGCGACCGAGCCAACCGCGTTAACTGATGCACACCCACCCACACACACTCTTTCTCTTTTTTTCACACTCAGTCTTTCTTTCTGACTCTCACACACACACACACACACACACGTGGAAGAAGACTACCACCATACCATTACTACTGTACACGCGCACACACTCACACGTACACACACCACTACTATTGTGCACGAGCATACACTCACCACACACTACTGTGACTACTACTATTACTACTGTACACGCGCGCACACATGCCCACATCACTGGTGGAAGGTGACTACTATTACTACTGCTGCAATACTAATGCTTCGCTACGCTTCATTCCATCTCCACCGAGCGCGTAAAGTAGAGAGGATTCAAGTTGAAAATGTTTAAACTTTAAAAGGAAGTTTTCTGTATGTGTGGGTAGGTGTACACTAACGCTCGCAGGAGTCATGAAAATTTTGGCGCTTGGTGGGTTTTTGTTATTGTTTGTTTGTTTTAGTTTCATTAAAGGAAAACGCAAATTGTGAAGGGGTGTTTCATCGTGCAGTGAACAGAATTAAGCAACATTACCGAGTTAATGAGCAAAAGGAAATTAGGTTGGCTCGTTGTTAGATTGCTCCCGAGATGTGGGTATGGTAGTGTGTCCACTTTATTTACATTGGTTTTGGTATAAGAGGAACGACTGCTTTGTATTGTCGGTTTGTTTGTTCGTTTTCGATCAGAAAGGAATTGATTAAACAAAAATTTCACTTATTTGTGTGCAAAATGGTTTTCTTAATTCGATGGAAAAACAGTTGTATATAATACATAATAGCTGTATATTACGCATATATGATTTTGGTTTATGCGAAATATGTGTGTAAGATAATCGTCGGATAAATATAGACTATCCTGTAGGTAGAGTTCAGTACACAGTTTAGTTAGTATGTTTCACGAATTTGATTCATAATCGGATATTACAAGTTAGCGCTGTGGTCCATGAAAACTTCACAAAAAATCGAAATTGCATGTTGTCGGCCATGTAAACCTGCTAACTCCACTTTTGTGTCATTTTAAGATTACTATACAGTACCATTTGAACAGGGAGGTAGCATCTACTAAGTAAACCAGTTCATCTTGACTTCTAAAAGTGTTGATGTGTGATGAAAAACATTGTCCCTACTGTATACTGTATAAGTATTTCAATTTACTTTTATGTGTTTCATGTAAAGTCTCACTGAATGGAGTTAGCAGGTTCACACTCTAAGCCGACGATATATCAAAATTTTCATGAAGACAAAACTTGAGCATTATCACCTGTGGATCTTCGCACCAAAATCTCATATAGCGAAATTTTTTGCCTATTATATCTGGATTTTTTTTTTTTATCGTCGCATATTAACGAAATTAAATTTAAAGAACTCTCATAAATCGTCCTCTTCTTGTACTGGTTGTGCACATCTTTCGTGGCGTTAAGAATAACAATCTTTTTAAAGCAAGTCTCGCCTTAATGGTGATATGAATTAACTTGTTTATTGTTATTTTTAAAGCGACTAAACGATATTCTAAGTGGAACGATCTTTGTGGTTTTTAACTGTATAAACGAAGTGAAAATGTTAAAGAAGGGTCAAATAAAGTGAAAAAAACAAAGAGAGGGTGGGGAATGAAGATGTTGCAGTTTATTTAGCCTGTGGCTGCGTTGATAAGCGTTTTCGAGTGTTTTCCGCGAATGGGAAAAAAGGGGGCGATGGAAAAGTTCAACAACAAATGTTTGGAAGGCAAATCGAGGGTATAAACAGATAGGAGTAGGAAAAGCGTGGAATAAAGTTGCGCCTTCTTTAAGTTAAGTTGGTGGGAAAGAAGAGACTGTTTGCCAAGAAGCTGGGGTTGGGCAAAGTAAACAGTTGGCGAGACTCGGTGGCAGTCTCTCATTAGGGAGCAAGTAGAACCTTATCTTCACGTTTGGGTGCAAGGCGAAAAACGTGCGGAACGTGAATCACCCGCTACATGGAAGATGAGAATTTTTTAGTATTTTATTCTCTTCTTTGAAATGTAACCCGAGATATAGTATAGGTCGCTCTCGAGTACCGCACGAGATATAGTACAGCTCGCTACTGTTATGTACGAGTAGGTCGCCCTCATATATAGATTATGTTCTGCGAAAAAGGAAATCTCATAAATCTTAATTCGCAAAAATTTTGCACAGAGATGAGAAATTTTGGTATTTTATTTGTTATTTTCTGTTTTGTTTTTTCTGGATTGTTTACTATAATACTAGTAAATAGCCCGTTAAAAATGACGGGGAAGTTGTTTTTTTGTGTGTGTTTATTACGTTTTTATTACGTACACTGTTTCAACTCATGTTGCTTCGCAAAATTTGTCACGGTTATTTATTGTTTTAACTCCTATTACTTTGCAATATTCTTTACAGTTTGTGAGTCGATTTCGGCATTTTCATACACCAGGTGGCGCTTTCTCAGCTGGTGAGGATGAGCGCTCTAGTATTTTATTATTAGATATAGTAGTTTGTGATAATGGTTAAATCGAAAGCTTTTGCTAAAGGGGGTTCACTATTATTGAAAAACGAAATAAAAAATCGTGACGATAAGCAGGCCTTTCTTTATCAGAATTCTTTTTCATATATTTTTCAACAGTAGAAACTTAAATTAAATCACAAATCCAGATATGTATGTAGTATATGCACTACTGTATATAATACAGTATATGTATATATTTAGAGATAAAAGTAAAATTGTGCATCAATAGCCACGAGCAGCAATGGTTTGTGAAAAAAAAAAATAGAAACAGCTTTGAAAAGCAGTCAACTACGAAAGGGGGCTTTCAACTTAAAAAGAAAATAAAACCGAAATTTCTTTTTTAGTTGCAAGAGCTGAAAATACAAAATGGGGGGAAAGCGGTATTTTTGCAGATGGATTTGGTTGGGTTTTTTATTCCACTTTTTTTTTTATCCATTTTATACTTTTGTCACTTTTTTTTCTGTGTGTGTGTGTGACGATTTTGTTCGATTCCAATTTTCGTCGAAAAGACCCTCGAAAATGGGGGCCAAGATGAAGGGAGCTTTTGAACCAGATGGAGGCCAAAGGGTTGTTGGGATATGTCGAAGTGTTAGCAGCGTTTGTAACACTCCCTAGGTCGCATGTCCATTAGTTGATTGGTCTTGGCTTCAACCGAATCAACAACTTTTCTTACAGCGATTTCGACCTCAAAGCGAAGTCGATATTGGTGACCTTAAATGGACCCGAGTAGGGGCAAAACGTTTTTATAGTCTCCCTTTGCTTTCTCTAACTTTGATGATAAAGCGAGTGATAAGTTTGTTTGTTTAATTTTGTTGGATGAATTAGAAAATGTAAAAAAAAAAAAATTCGATAAAGAGGGTGTTACCCTTAATTAAAGTGAATATTTTACGTGTTGTTTACCACTTGTGGGTGTGGATGCTTTTGGCGCTGGGGATAAATGTTTAATGTCGGAATGACTTTCAGATGGGAAATGGGTGGTTAAATAATGAAGAAATGGCTTTCCACTTAAAGCTGTTAGGCTATAAGTGTAATCAATACTAGTTTTTTTTTGATGATATACAGGGTGTCCAAAAAGTTACTTTTCATATGAATACTCGAAAAGCTGATGTAATGAAAATTCCTAGTTTAGGATATAATATAGCGCCTCGAGGAGGGGTCTTTCCAATAGTGCTAGTTTTATTGATCTTGAAATTTATTTTCAAGGAAATCGCATTGTTAAATTTTAAACAATGCGACTAGAATCCATTGTCGTTTCATTAATTTTTAACAATCCAACTGGAAAATAAAATTATCCAACAATAGCGATTACAAGGCACCATCCTGCTGCAGCAACTTCACTGCATATCAATGTTGCAATGCAGCAAAAGTGATTTTGCAGTAGTTGTTAGGCAACTTTAAATTTCGTATTAATCGTGCAAACAACTAAATCGTCACTTTGCTGCATAGCAAGAGTTAGAAGCAGTGAAGCTGCTGTAGCAGCATGGTGCATTGTTGATTCAATTTTCATTTTTAGTAGAGTTGTTGGAAGTAAATGAACTACCGGTTGTGTACAGTTATTCACGGAGTGCTTTAATTGCCAAACCGAAAATTGCGTGAGTTGCGCGGCTTTAAGTTTCTTAAATAAATAAGTAAATAAATAAAGATGTATAATCGAGTTATCTGCTTTATCTATTGGAATTAACGTCGTTTATCTATTTACCATTCTCAATCTAGTACGTTTAAGTGTTATTTGATTGACTGTTCCATGAGCAGCATAACGAACGTAAACATTAATTATGCTGTATATTGTAAACGAATGTTAATATTAATTGTTAACGTTCATTAAATGAATGTAAACACAACATTCATTACTGTATAATTGATCTAACGGATTGTATAATGAAGAATAAAAAATTAATGGGAGTCAATTGATTATGAATTGTTGTGGAATAGCGATTATTTGAGAAACTAATCTGAATTTAAAAAGTGGAAAAAAAAAAATAGAACCCGATTTTGAAAATTGGTTGGAATTGTTGCAGAAACTATTATACAGCAGATAAATTAGTTCAATGTATAATAATATAGATTAGTACTACAAAAAATTAGCGTTCACAAAATACAATATACCATGTCTGTCTGCCCGGGAATCGCGAAACAATAATGGACCAAATTTTTAAAATTAGTTTGGAATTGTTTTCTAAACTAATGAAGTACTGTACTAAAAAACAGTTTAAATAGATGAGACATTTGCTAATACAGTTTATCTATTTTGTTCGGGCATCACTCCTAGAAGTAGGATTGCTTTTCAATTGAAAACCTGGTGTAAAAGGGTGTTAGGTATCATTTTTGTGAAAAATGACCTAGAAGCACTTACGATGTGTGTTACGTGCAAATCTATGCTTAATATGGAACAAAATAATATCTATGTGCAAAGATTTTATTGCAAGAAGTGTGAAGTGGCCCATAGACAACAATGCAAGTTTAGATCTTTAAGCGAGATTTGCTCAAAATTGTAAAAATGTTACTTCACACTCTTTTACAAAGGCCTTTTAATTGTTTTCGAATTTTGTATTTTTCTCAGAAATCAGTTTGATTAAATACTAGTAAAAAGCCCATCAATCGACAGGCACCTGGCTTCATCTGGTGACAATGTTGAAAAACCGTTCAGTTGTATTTGAATTGAATCCGTGAGCTATTAGTTGAATTTGAATTGAGCCAATAAGCTATAGGTAGACAGACTTACATTAACAAATTATTATACAGGATTATCTATTATTGACTTATTATTTAATTTAACACTTCGGAAGAGTAGAATGACGAATGTTATTCACCGTTGCAACTCTATGCGAGCGAATGATATAATTTAGAAATGTATTCAATAAACCGATAGCTGGCTGAGAGAATTGACGTTTGCTTCCGGGGCAGTATTTCTTCCTAAAGAGAGATATGGGGGTTGGCAACCGATTTACAAATGAGGACTGATCAGCTAAATCTTTTCAAGCATGACATGCGGTCTGCTGCACAATTGGTGGTTACAATCTGGCAGGAATGTAGCTCATCAGCACCATTTTAAAGAGTCACTGTTTCGATAATATGACACTATTGTACAGTAAAATTAATACTAAGTTTTTAACATACAAAAGCAGTGAAATTAACAACGACAAAAAGAGGTTTGGAATTTATTTTTTAAACCTAAGATTGTATGTTTCGATCGATAAATTTCTGAAACGAATAAATTTCATATATTTTTATAAAAGGGTCATTGTTTTACTATTTGTTGTTTATGACGTTCTGTATAGTAATTTCAGTAAGATTAAGGGGGGGGGGAGAAAGGGAGGAGACGAGATATTACCCTAGTATGAAAATAACGGTTGTATGAAATTATTGTACGTGTTTAACATTTTGACTATTTTCATTATACTCTTTAGCTTCAAAGATCGCAGAAATTTAAATTCGCAATTATTCAAAATTCGCATAAATCGAAACGTACAAAATCAAAAATGAAATTATTCAAAACACGCATAAATTGAATATCGAAATCACTCAAAGATTGCATAAATTTTAATTCGCATAAATCGGAAAAAAAGGAAGAAATCAAAATGGATTTGTGTGCATGTTGTATGTAGGCTATATCTGTATATTACAGTAGGCTGGCTATACAAAGAGTATGCTTAAAAAAGTATTTTTCAATATACTTGTTTCCTATGAAATGACGCATTTCACGCAATAAACTATTGAACGATCTATTACGCACGCATAACGTTTTAATGCAAGTGAAGGAACCAAAATTTTTTACATTTTGATTATTATATTTCAATATATATTTTTTTTGGCGTATAAACCAGACATGAAAGGATTTTCTTGGTATTTCCATAAACAATACTATTTTCAATGTTTGCTTGTTTCTTTTTTACTGAAAAAATAAAAACTTGTATCGTTTTTCAGCACTTTTGATGCAAATAAAGTCCCCCCAGGGTTGCCATGTTTTTCCAAGAACGAAAACATGGGCACAGATTGGGTTTATTTGGTTTCTCAGGTTGTTTGCGTTTGTTTCACGAGCTTCTATAAAGTCAATTGCGTGAAGTTATATAAAGGGGGGAAGTTAAAAAAAACCAACACCATATACGACAGCACGCAATAGAACGAGAAAGTCAGTTTTAACAACCCCAGTAGCGACAAGCAAACTGCAATTGCGTTGCGAGTAGCAAATGAAAGACGTGCTTGCGTATTAGGCGCTGAAGTCAATTACGCCAACTGCTGTCTTAACCGAGCGTTTTCACTTTGTGTGTTGTGTGTGTGGTCGTAAGGTAAAGGAATAAGGGAGGAGGGGTGAAGATCCAATTTGTGGTATGTTGGTCGAAAAATTTTTGTTCTTCGTTTATTGTGTTGCTTGTGTTTTGTTTTGTTGTTTCCTTTTTTTTTTTTTGTGTGTGTTATGGTTTTTCTTTTCCTGGTTCCGTTGACGTTTGCGTTCTGACACTGATGACGATTTACGTCCAATTCGTTCGTTGGCACGTCGTTTTCAGTTTCTTAAGATTTTTTTTTTTGAGGTTGTCATGTTTTCTCTTTTAGTTTTGTAATTTTCGGATTCTCGTTTTGTTTTGTTTTTTATTTTTTATTGTTTATTTTATTTTATTTTATTCTTTTAATTTTAAGTTTAGTTTGAAATGAAATTTCATTTGGTGGTTTGTAAATCTTCGTGACAGATTTTTTGCTGTCAACACTTTTTTGATATAGTTTTATTTTGCTGGTTAGTGTTTTATGTATTAGAATTGGTACTTATCATTTAAGGGAGAAATCACTCATGTCGCTAATCATTGCTAACAGTGGGCATGTATTTGATTTAATTAAGGTTTTAGTGAAAGGTATAATGTCTCATTTACGTTGAGAAGTTTAATGAGTTTATTTTAAAAGCAGTTAAATTATTTTTTGCTTTAATTTTATAAATTATGAAATATTTATAAAATATTTTATAGACATTTAGTTTTAATGTAGTTTGAATTTAGTTTTGAAATGGTTTATTAAATTTTTTTGGTTTCAGTGGCTCCATCGAGTGTCAAGTAATCAGTTATAGGTCCATTCTTTTGGAAGCATTCAATTCCGTGGAATGTTAGATATACGATAATAATCGATACTTGAAATTCTCGAATTATGCAACGGCTACTCCGAGCAAATCTCACATATAGCGAAAATTGTACATATTAATTTGTTTATGAGCGTCACGTATGCGCTAAATCGCGTATAAGGAATTTGCATAAAATGAAGGACTTTTTGGCCAATTTTAACAAATTTAAGCCTTCCTGACACATGCAATTTTTGGTGTGGCAAGTTGTAAGCAATTTGCTCACATTTGGTGACTTCAACTTCTGGCTATCCAATTTTTTGTTGAGAAGCCAACGTCAAAGCGGTTCACGTATTGCTCGACTTGCCACACCTAAATTGCGTGTCTACAAGTTTTTTGGGGGAGTTTTGTAATCTTTTAGTGAATTTTTATTTCGAGTTTTAACATTATTAATTGAAGGGTCTGGTGTAAAACAGTGTCAAGTAACAGTTTCACAATTTCAAGGAAATCGCGTTTAAATATCTGAACTTGTGTTGCTGTCTATGGGTTACTTTACATCTTTTTGCACTAATATCTTCGCACATATTGTTGTTTTGTTCAAAATTATGCGTTAGGATAGTAGAATTGCACACCTAACACATTCCAAAATGGTCATTTTTGTCAAAAATGTTACTTAACTTTTTTTTCACACCAGGCTCTTCAATTATTTTTGTCATCACTTGAATCGATTGTTGACTGTTGAGTGTACTACGACTACTTCTTCCAAGATTTCAATTCACTAAAAACGTTCGATAAACAATTGTATACACGTACTTTTGATGCAGTGAGGACTTTTTAACTCCTTCACAACCTGTTTTGTTTCCCTGCTTTTATTTTGTAGCGAATTTCATTCCATTAATTTTATCGGATTGCAATAAAGAAATAAATAAACTATGAGTGTACTACTCGTATAATCGAAATAATGGTACTGTCTCCGGAAGTCATGAACTATAAACTTTACAACTATTTTTTTTTAAACACAATGAAGACTCGACATTGCTTTTTCTTATTTTGCGAGCGTAGTTAAGTTTTATTTTATTTTTTAACTTGGTAACAACCGTTAACTTGTCAAATTGTTTTATGTCCTACTAAACTCCTCACCGTAGAGTTGTAAAAAACTTTTACAAGTCCCGTTCCAACTTTTTTAAAACTGGGAAATTGCTTATAAAACAGCCTGGCATTTCTCACGTAGCTACGTGTTGAAGAGAAGAGGGGGGTCAACGTGATGGTAATGATGATGTTAATGTAAAAGGGGGTAAAAAGGGTAAAAAGATGATGATGATGGAATAGGAAGAAAGAGCAAGAAGGAAAACACATAATAAGTATAGTGTGTGTGTGTGTATAAAAAAGAAAGAGGACTAGTGGGGTATACTGCCAGGGGTGTCGCTGTTTTGAGGGGATTTCGACTTCATGAAAATTCATGAGCTATATTCCGCTTTTTGAAAATTACAACCGTCTTTTGGGAAGGGCGCCTCCGGAATAGTTTGGGATAACAGCGGGAAGCAGTTCACGCGCTCTCCATCATTTGGGAGGAAGAAGAAGTAGTAAGAAAGATGGAGTCTCTTCGGAGAAAATAGTGATGGTGGTGGTGGTGGGTGAGGAATTCCGAAAAGTGCCAACGGTGTCACTCTGTTAAGCTTTTCGGTTCGAATAATTTTTGCCCCGTTCGGAAGCCATTATCATCTGGTCTCCAAGTCGTGTGAAAAAAGAAGGAAGAAGAAGAAGAGGAGAAAAAAATTTCCCCGTGGTCGTCGTTAATGAGAAAAGTTGTTTTTTTTTTCTTCTTTTTTCTTTTACGGGTTTTAACTTTTATCTCGGTTGGAGAAAGTAGTAATATAGTTTGGGTTTTTTTCTTTTCCTTTTTTTTTTGCTATGTATGTATATGTGTAATATCCTTTGTGTGAAAGCAGCCAATGAAAATCGTAGATGAGAAATTATAGGTTGGCGGTTAGTATAGAAAGATGGAAAAGGGGGGAAGAGTGTGTGGCTGTGTTAGGCTGATGATATGTGCAAGTTATGCCAAAAGTTGAGTTTCCTCCTCTTTAACAAAACTGAATTATGACCGCGTGAATGAAGCGTGGAAGCTTTGTGAATTGAAGGAGATTTATGGTGGCAGGCGATAAAGACATTCAATTGATGGGAATTTCAAAATTGGCTGACTATTACGTTGCGCCATGGTGAAGGGGACAGTGCGAAGGGTGGGGGGGTCGAAAAAGGAAAATTAATTGGTTGTGTTTCGTTTTAAATAAAAAAAAAAGAAACGAATTTTTAGAAACTTTTCTCACTGTCACATTTCAGATGTCGTTTTTATTAACTTTTTGTTTCTTCTTTTTTTTTATGATCTTTCAAAAACTTTATTGAAACTTTTATACTTAACTGTAAAAAAACAGACTATTTTTGAAATGGCTACAGTTTTCAATTCAGTCGAGTATTGAGTTGGTTTGTGATTTTTAGAAAGTGATCAATGTGTGGCTATTTTTCAAGCACGTGACAGCCACTGATATGAGGGCGCTGCTTGTCTATGGATGTACAGTAGAGACTAGTTTAGGTTAGTTAAAAGCAAAACTGTATTTCAAAAATGTTATTTCATGCATCAAATGGGTTTTTATGTTGTGTTATTGTTTTTAATCATAAAATTAATATATTTTTATTTGTTTTAACTAACCTAAACTATAGACATGCTGCGCCTTCTCATATCAATGGTTAGTCGTTAACAGACAAGTGCCGTTTTTTGTTGTTAGTTTTTTTGATAAATACACGTCGAATCACTTTACATTGACAGAATGGTGGTTGTAGGTTATAAAGTAACGTAAGTTGTAAACCATGTCATTGGGTTGCGTTCATTTATCGAAGTTTACAAATGTCGTCCATCTTAGTTTGCGCCAACTTTAAGAAGTCTTTTATCCATGTTGGCATTCAACTACTACAAATTTCTCTGCCATCTCAAAACAAAAAAAAAATCACACAAAACATATAAACAAACAAAAAAAAAGACATTTCATTTCACTTTGTTCAGTCCCAGAGGAAGACGTGGGAAGTCGTTAGTAACCCGCAAAAAATTGCGCTGTAGAGTGTGTATGTTTTTTTTAGAGTTTCTGGGAAAACTGGAAGAAACACACACACATCTAAACGAATGCGTAGTCGTTGTTTCTAGATTGTTCTTCGATCGAGACCAAATTTGGTCTATATGTCGTTGTCGTGTATCAGGACATTCTACATCCCATTGCGTTCGTTTGTTTTTGTTTCTTTTGTATTCTCGATTTTATTTTTATTTTTACCTTCATATCTACCATTCCACTTCTGGTCCATGTCACGCACCACTCATTATTTGCTGGGGTACACTCACCAAATACAACCTTGGTTTTAAAAAAGAAATGACGTTGGGTTTGAGGCGGTTTTTTTTTCCATATACAGTAATCTTGTAGTAGTCTACAATAGTGGTTTTTTTTCTGTGTGTTTGTTCTGCTACGAGCGTGATGTTTCTGATGGGTTTTTTATTTCACTTTTAGTTTTTTTTTACTTTGAATGTCGAAGAAAACTCGTTTCGTTCATTTGTTTGTTGAAGAAAATCCAATTGCTGCTTCTTTAGATCACTTTTCATTTCTGTTTTTTTGACACACACACATACAGTAGATATAGCTATATACATATATACTGTATATGTATGTATATATACATATATATTTTGTTTTATCTATTTATTTTGTTTACTTAAAAATAGCAAAACGAGGACAATTGTATGACATCACCACTACGGATTAGTTGACAAAAATTGCCGAAAGACTTGATTTTCTATTCTTTTGTTGTTTTACATCGTGTAAGGTTTATCTTCTTAAAAAAAACAATGTTAAATATTAAAGGCAAGTGTGTGTGTGTGTGTAAAAAAAATTTGTTTCAGTAAGGTTGGAACAAGTTTGCGTACTGAATTATTCCTTTTTATTTACTTCCAACGTTCTTTAAATGTAGTAAAGAGAGTTTCGAAACGAACGACGACGGTTAATTGGTAATAAACAACTACGAAACTTAATTCCATCAGGAGGTTTATAAATTTTCAAAAATTTCATTTGTTGCGAGATATTATACCGGTACAGCGTTTCCCATTCGTGTTCGATTAAAATCGATGATTTTACTTCATCGACATGTTGATGGGATTTTTAAAATAATAATAATTCTACGCCATTTGTGACGTTTCCCATGATTATTGTTGTGATTGCCGTTTTATGTCTGAACTGTCAACTACTGTATATATATAGGTACTTGACGTCGTTCATGTCAATTGACAAGTTAGCAGTGGTTGAAAAAATACAGCGAGCTTTACTGCATTACTTCGAAGTTTTGCGAATAGTTTTTCATGTCGAGATGGGGAAACGGTGCATACACACACATACATATACACACTATATATAAAAGAACTTGTGACATTGGCAGTTAGCATTGCTGGTGGGTGATAATACCGACTTTGGTTTTCACTCAATATTGACGAATCCAATATACAGAATGAAATGTTTCAAAAAGGCAGATGCAGAATTCCTGTGCGTTTGAATGTGTGTCTATGTGGCAATGTCGACTATTCGTCTTTTCCTTTTGTGTTGAGCTCCCATCACTTTGTGTTGATGTCCCAGTATTCGACGAGGGTCAGGAGACACCGTTTCCGCCCCATCTGCGGGGCTCCATTGACCTGAGCAAAAAGGGCCCCCAAAGAGCGTGGCCCAGGAGACAGGTCAGTGGAGCGGAAGTGCGCAGTAGCAGCTGCCGTTTGTTTGTCTCACCACGCCACTGCGCAGTTTTCTCTTTCTTCACCCCCCCTCCCCCGTTTTCTACACCCCCGCCTTCTTTTCCTTTCTCTCTCTCTCTCTCTCTTTTCTGATGTGTCCCTCTTTCACGTCGATCGATAGAATCGATAGTTCGATTGTTGCGAGTTGATGGAAAGCGAGGAACCAACCGATGGACACCTTAAGATTTGAAAAATTTTCTTTTCACGGTGGTGGTCGGTTAATAACAAATGGCTGAGTGTCACATAGAACTAAACGTCATTTCTTATTTTTCTCTAAAGGTGAACGATTTCATTCTTTCATGTGTGTGAAAATTGTAAAAAGTGAACTGTTAGTTTTACGACTTCCATAAAGAGATTTTGTGACGGTTATTTTAATATTTGAAAGCTAGGTTCAGAAACCAGATACAGAGACTAGATTTATGCGAGTTTCTCGTTTATGAATTTTGAATTTTTGAATTGATTAATTTCACATCCAACGCGGGATAAAGTACATATTTTATTTTATTTTTGTATAAGAGATGTGTTATAAAGATGAAAGTCAAAACGTCAAATAAAAAGAAAGGGTTGTGTGTGTGTTTTTCTCATCGCAAATTAGTTTTGCTAATATACGATGAGAAACGCTTTATACAAGTTACTCGTTCGCCGTTTCGCTATTATACGATGAGAAAAATCCTTTTAGATGTTTGTTGTATATGCGAATAAATGTCGCTGTTATGCAATTTTTGTGTGTTCGTGCGCTTGTTACTGGACGCTGACCTTTTGTCACTTCATAGTAATTCGGGTATGTATGATTTTCGATTTATGCGACATTTGCCGGAAACTCTTGCATAAATTGAGAATCACTTGTAAATATGCGTAAATGCTGCACTCGACTTCTTGAGTATTCGAACTATGTAGCGTTTTGGTTTATAGGGTGGATCAGCCATGTTGGTTTGGTTTGTTCGTTCAACAAAGTAAAGAATTTATCATAAAAATAGGAGTTATATTCTTGTGAACATTGATGTAGTTTCTTTTTCGACTTGAAACTTCATCTTGTCTCGAGGTTACTTTTCAATTTCAGTGGTATAGAAGTCTCCAACAGTTTGACAGCAAAGATGGTCATTGAGAAAGGCTAAGAGGAAAGTTGCTGTCATGTCTTCGGTTGTTGGAGTCACTTTCTTCCAAGTCGAGTGGAGAACGACTTGAAAACCTTTTAACTCATGGTCGACAAACTTTTCGAGTGTTTGTTCATTGAACGAGAAATGAGAAAAAAAAGGGTTTTTTCCTTGTTCTGTATACTGTATGTATGGGTGTGTAGGTTTTAATTTTTTCTTTTTTTGCTTTTACTTTTTATCGTTACTTGAGATCTCCAAAATAAAGCACTTCAGTCTTTCGTTGACATTATTTCTAACTCATCAATCGTGGTCCGTGTAATGATCAAGTTTTTACAATATGTTTTGTTTCTAATTTAGTGCTAGATAATATAAAATATAATAATACATTGTTGTATCGCATTAATAATTTTCTTTTGATTTATTTTCAGGTAAGAAAACTGATTATTTAATGTGTGAATTGCTACGTAGTACAATATTTCGACTTGGGTAAGGACGACTTTTGTTTTAATTTGAATGGTTAGCTTACTATTGTTGTTTGATTAGTGAATGTGATTGTTTGGTATGTGACGGAATTTTAGCACTAAGCATTACATTTCTACCTATTGTCATTTCACTGGTAACACCGTATTATGTAAACGTTGGTCATCACAATGTATCAACATAATGTTTATTATCGAAGAGTTAGATTATGGTTATCCAAGCCCTAGATACCATAACTAGGGATTGGTATAACTTGGAAAATCTGTTAGTTGAAATCTATTAGTAGAGTTTTTTAAGAATATGATTTTTTTGTTCGTGGGGCCATGGTTACTCAATCAGATTATTGGTATAGTGTCTTGAACTGGTTCGATTAGAGATATATTAACTTCTGCGCTGGATTACTTTATTATGTGAAACTTAGTTCAACAGTAGTTGACGATAAATCAATATAATAATTGATTTGCTCAAGCGTTGCTTAATTGAATTTTACCATTGATAGAATAAAATAAACAAGTCATCTGTAGATCTACGATCTCACCGAGTCAACAAACGGTTCAAGTTCACTTGTAATGAATGGTGGCCAACTATTATGGCAGGTGACACACATTAGATATAGGACAGCGGAGTAGGGTACAAAAGCTTTGCTGCAAGTCACTCATACTATGCAGTGAAGTTAGTTCAGTTGCTGCATGGTTAATTCAAATACGAATTTAAAAATGCATAACAACTATGAATTAAAATAGCTCCACTGAATAGCATGTGTGATTTGCAAAGAAGAAAATGTAGGGGCAGAGTTCTTTTTTCTTGTCTATTGTGATACCAATTTTCATTTCGGTTGCATTGTTGAAATAAATAAGACAAAAGAGGGATTCTCACTAAATGGGCTGGTGGCTATAACGTTCTAAATATTACTTGGTAGCTACGACTCATAGTAACAATGCGATTTCCTGTTTGTAACAATGCGAGGTCAATGCACATATCACCTATCACCATTGTAAAGACCATCATGAAGATGCTCTTATATCCAAAATTTAAAATTGTCATTATAATAACCCTTATAATATTTCAACTGTACTTTTGACTCACCCTGTATATATTTATATATATATATATATGTGGATTTTTTTTATTTTAATCTTATATACGAAAAAGTCTATATTGTATGAGAAAGTGAATGGAAGGACAGAAAAAAGAAAGAAACAAGCAGGCAATAAAGAAAAGCAATTCGTTCTTTGTTCATCTTCACGTCCGGTAGCGAGCACTAGGTTTGGCATTTGGCTCTTCACGCCACTTCCCTTCCTCTTTCTTTCTTTCTATCTTTTTTTTTTCATTTTTATTTATTTTTTTCTTTATTTTTAGTATATCCAACTGGTGGATACATTGATCAGATTTCATTGCCGGTGCTGCTGTCGGTCTCTCTTCCGTTCAAACTCCCCTCCCCCCACCCCTTTTCACCCAGCATTTCGCTCGGTTGCCGGAAGTTTATTGTGATGTCCGGGTGCAGAGGTTGTTGCTTTGCCTCGCTTTTCTACTCTTACACACTACAATATAGAATGCCAACAAACAACGAAGATGACACACACGCGCGCGCTTCCATTTGCTACTGCTTGTAGTCATTTTTACTTCGAGGGTTCCAGCAACGGAACTGTACGATTTACTATATAAGCCTGTTACAGAATGGCAACCTTTCCCGCTTTTATGGCTTTTCACGCGGTCCGAAACTTAGTTTGTTAGAAGTTTTGGAAGCCATTTATATTTCTTCTTTTTTTCTTCTTTTCTTGTTGCGTTCCTATCTTGTCTACTTTTATGTTCTGGTATTTGGCTATGTGCGTGTATCGGACAAGTTGAAAGGTAGAATGTTGAAAGAGTTATATTATGTACACTTCGAATAATAACTGATAACGCTACAGTGTTATTTTTTGAAAGGCGGTATTTGTTGAGTAGTTATGGGATGTATATTTTTGTTTTGTGAATACATGTTGAAATTTTGCGAAGATTTCAATAAATAAATAAACATGTAAGTAGAATGGAACGGCAGTCTTCAATAAGAATCTGAATCTGAATTTTATTTTATTTTATTTTTTTTGAGAATCGAACAGTCCAAATGGACCACAAAATAATAACAACAAAATGGTAGTAGAACACAATGCAAGCCAAAAAGTACTGTAGTTGAAAACAAAGATTGGTGTATTCAAACGCATTTTTATCTGTGTTTCTAAAAGGTTCAGTCAAATTTTAACCTCGGATGATACACACAAAACAAAACTAAAAGTCTATATAAACCTTAGGTCCGGAAATGTCTACTCATTTGCATATCTACAGCGACTATGGAACAATAAGCCTATGCAATTACGTGACTTCACCCTGTGTTATCTCTAAAGGGAAGCATTTCCGGACTGTTATGTTGATATGAGTTGTTTGCTTTGTTTTGATGCATAGCATCTGTGGTTAAAATTGTGGTTAAAAAAGTGCAAGAGTTGGGTTGGGTAGTCGTTTCGATTATTAAAGTAAATTAGATAATCAGAATTATAAATGTAAACTAGATAATTAGAAAATAATGAAAAGTGAAAATTTCGGTGTCTGTTAGAACAGGCGAAGAATCAGATTAGAAGAATCTTGAACAGTTAAATAAAAAATAACTAAAACTCTAAAAGTTGGTTCACCCTGTACGATTTTTATACTTTACTTTTGAGGAATCCTATTGGTTGTTTCTTGTTTCCATTTTGCTCACTTATTTTGCATTTGATCATCATCATCATCATCGATTATCCTTAATTTTATTATTTAGATTAGTGGGATCCGAAGGAGCTGGTTTATTAGGGGTGGCTGAATGGTACTAAATAAGGGGAAATAACAAACAAAATAAATAACAGAAATATGATGGGTGAATCCATAGTAAGTTAAGAATGGATGAAATGTAGAAAAATAATAAAAAAACAACCACTCGTGTAGTCATAGTATTGTGGTCGTACTAGTTGGAGTAAAGGAATCGATAGTTCATCCTCGCTCGGCTGCTTTTCGAGAGTCCATTGTGTTTGGTGCAAAGAGTCGATGGAATCCACTCGAATGTATTGCATTTCTTCTTCGTTGCAAAAGGAATCGTCGATCGCTTTATGGGGCAAAGGTTCACTCTGTTCGAGAGTTCCATACATTCCACTCGAATGTTCTCTTATGGCCAAAGCCAAGACAGGATGTTGTCAAAGAAATCTGTCGGGGAGCCTTTTGCCAAGGTCTAGGCGGGGTTATTTTCCAAAAGTTTAATGTCCGACGAAAAAGTGTAGAGGCCGACACTCGGGGTCGCCAAGATATTGTTTCGCCATGATTTATGGTTAAGATTTTTCTTCGATGGATGTTCGATTTGATGAAAAGATGAAGTTTCTTTTTTTTTTATCTTGTTCTTTCTATAGGAGACATCCACCTATTTTATTTTCTCTTCTGCGCAATCGTTTCGTCGAGAAAATTGTGAAAAGTGAAATATGACAATGGCTATATTCGACGAAATTATTTATGTTTGTGTGTATATACTGTATACAGTACGTATGGATCGTCTTAAAGCATACCTAAGTCAAAAAGTTCAATTTCAGGAAAACGACGATTTTACGTGTGGTTTGTCCATAGGGTTGAATGCATGTTTTAGTTCATTTGGTTCGTAGTGTCATGTAACTTACTCTAATTGGTTGAGCTACAGTATATAACTCTTAGTCTATGCCCAGAGCATGACTTAGGTATTTATTTCATGCATTAGACGGGCAGACGGGCCCCGCTATAACCGGAAAGTACCATAATATTTTTCTGAAATTTCATTTATTCTATGACATATAGGGCAGGATGTTCACCATGAAACCCCAACAGTTCATGTTTAACTGAATGATAACGTTGAGTCTCGTGGTGGAGACACTCTGTATGACTTTGTTGCCATAGTTGGAGATCAAATATTGTCACCGAGTTAGTCATTAGGGAGTATTGTATTATTGCTATAAATGTATGAATATGTCGTCATTACATGCTTATTTAATTATTTGCAAAATTGAATTTGTGAGCTTTTGTTTGATTTTATTGGTTTTATTTTATTTTATTTGTTTATATAGTACGCCCGAGTGAATGAACGTGAAACTTTTATATTGGATTGGTTTCGGATAGTTAGTACGGTTGTTTGTAGCCGAGCGAATAATTTGGTGTTTGTTTGACTCTCTAATGAGTAACGCGTAACAAGGATGTGCATTAATTATTGCACTAATGAATGAAATTAGTAGCTGGGCTTTTGCAAACAACTCCGAAATGGAGATGATGGCCCTCGACGAATTTGCTATGGGAAGAAAATGGTGATGGAAATAATTAGCAATTTATGATTATGGTGCAGTTTTCAACTCGGTCGTTGGGTTTTCTACAATTTTCGACGTTCGAAACAAGTTTTCGTCATTAGTAACGGGTCACTATTCATTGCTATACTTATTACATTGCTCCAGTATGAACAACGTGTAATGTACAGTGCATAGGAAAACGAATTGCTGACGAAATGCATTAACAATAATAACTGGTCGACCATCTTGATAAAATTAGCGTGTTTAGTGATATATATTTAATTTTAAAATAATTTTGTGCGAATTTTGATTTTGTAATTATTATTGTATAAACAAAATTAGAATTTATTATTTGTATAAATAGGTGTCTATTTATTTTTATAATATTTGTATTAGCTTTACTTGAGTGAGTGAGTATGAGTAGCGAGCTGGGAATTGAGCGTATATGGCTTTTTACAGTAGTTTAGAATATACTGTATAGTCCTAATGTACCAAAAACACACAAAACGACGAGAACCGCATAGGTCTTTCGCATAAATCGAAAACCACATAAGTCTAATGTGAAAAACAAATTATATTTATGAATATATAAATTGAAAATTGCAGAAATAAAAAACATAATTACTCAAAACACGAATAAATTGAATATCGAATTACTCAAAGATTGCATAAATTTTAATTCGCATATATCGAAACATTCAAAAATCAAAAATAGATTCTTTGCATTACTTATGTGCTTGCAGTGCAATATATATTTGTATATGACAGTATACAAAATGTATGGTTTTTAATGTACTTTTTTTTTGTAAAAGTACTTAAAAAATTACGCACAAATAATAAAAAGATCAGTTTATGTTTTAGTTAAGGCTAAACACGTTACGAATTCGTATCCGAATTCATCAAAGAGGCCAATCAGAAGACAGTGTGGTTTGGTGATCGCATCTTCACGTGACTATACTGCCTTCTGATTGGTCGAGCGATCAATTCGGATACGAATACGTAACGTGTAATACTCCCCCCTCTTCAGTGATTTACTTCTTTCTTTTAAAAAAAAATATGTATTCTTTAAAGTAAACTTTTTTTGTCATTTGTTTACTTGTAAGTCGTGTAATTGGTTAAGACTTTTAAGCTTTTTCTTGGAATGAAAATAGGAACTCGCAAACCCTCATGATGAATGCTTAGGAATTAAGGAAAAGTGTTTCGTACGCTTTGAGAGACTTTAATCGGTGACTAGGCAACATTTTTTTTTGTGTGTGTGTTTTCTTCATACTTTTGGTTCGTATTTTGTGATAATAAAATTGCACGGTAGGATTAGGATGTTGGGAATTTTTGTTGAGATAATACGCATTTTCTTCTTCTTCTTGCTCGTCTAACTTCGTTCGAAATAGCGATAAATTGTGTCTCTTTATTATTATTTTTTTTCGGTCGCAATATTGTTATTATTATTATTATGTACGCTTGGCAAGCAAGAGTTAAGCTGATCTTCTCAAATTTTTTCTTTCTAGTCGCTTTCTTCTTTATTTCAATGTTTCTTTCTCTCATCTGCGAAAGATGATAAAAAGACACAAACACATTTAGTATAAGTACAAGTAGAAAAAAGAAGAAAAATAAAAAGGGGGGGGGGGAGATTGAGCGAAAAGTAAGTGTAGTATAATGTCGTCGAATTCGATTAGGAAAAGATTCCCATCTGGAAAATTAATTTTGTTCGGTAAATGGGAAGAAACGAAGCGGATGAATTGTGATAATTAGCACGTGATGAAAGTAGAAAAAGGATTTTTTTCTTCTTTTCGTAGTCAACGTTTTATAACTTCATTTGTAAAAGTTACGAAAGTTAAGGCGAGAAGAAAAAAAGGGGGGATGAGATGAGAAGACGAAGAAAAAATTATTGTACCAATAGAGATGTGGAAATACCCCTTAAAGAAAAGAGGGGGAAGAAAAATTAAAGAGATGAAAGGGTTTAAAAGCGAGAACATTTATTTTTATTTTATTTTTATTTTTTTTTGGAGGGGTTTAGGAGGGGGAAAAAAAGAGAAAAGGAAAATCTATGTAAATCCAGTTCCATTCCAAATTAAATACAACATGGGAAATGAAAGGCAGAAGCAACGTTTTGCAAGGACGATTTAATTCAATAGGTGAAGAAGGATTTTTGCTGTGCGAAAAGCGTTGGCCTCGTAACTACGTACGAAAATTGTATTGCACGAGGAGGTGTGTAATTGAAAAGATGATTGGTTCTACTACTTTTTTTTTCGGGTTTTTTTCTTGATTTACTTCTTTCTTTTTTTTGTGTCGTCGTTTGTTTCGGTGTAATTGGTTTATAAAGTTTTTTTTTCTCGACTACTTTTTTATCGTTGCTTTTATGTAAAAGACATAATGTTACGTGTAATTGGTTTATACTACAAAAAAATATTCATTGTGCTTATTTTACATTAGAAAATGACAATTGTGCAAAATATCACAATTGTGGTAAATTCATTTCAATCGCGAGTACCGCGATTTTATAGTACTTAAGCTTCTTTTACTGTAACTATATATATCCTTTGGGATGCTGTAATTTTAAATAACTAAATAAATGAATAAATAAACATTCGCGAAACAAACATTCTTTTTTTTGTATTACAACCTTTAACTTGACTTGGTATTGTGTGTTTTGTTTTTAAAACAAGATACTGCGTTTGAAACAAACACGTGGAAAGAAATTTGTTTTTGGTTTGTGTTTATTCGGATGGATTCTCAACAATGAGTGGTTGCTTAGATAAACTATGAGTATGCAAAAATGCATACATATCTGTTTGGTATGTACAATATGTACGTTTCTTTGTAACCATGCTTGCTTTTGGCTTACTAAATAAGTGGTTGTTATCGTCAGCAACACTCTACGAGAAAAACTTCACTTTCATCGTCTCATTTTCTCAAACTTGACACAACATCGATCCGTCAAAATGTAATACTATCAAATGTTCCGAAGGCTGTGTCTTGTATCAATTTTAGTTTTCTGGGATGCTGGGAAGTTGGTCATACACTCCAAAGGTGTTCAATCAAACAAATACAAACACAAACATAAACAAAATCACCGCTCAAGCCGGGTTAAATAAAAGGTTGCACAAAAATTCATATGAATGAAGACAGGTGTTCATTTCTGAAACGTAGTGTTACCTAAAATATTTATTTATTTTTTAATTTTAACATTATAACAATTTTTACAAATCAAAAAATAACACAAAACAAAACAATTTTCAAACAATTTCGGTTAAAAATAATTTTGTAGATTTATAATTACAGTACTTTTGCTTCATTTTTAATTGTTGATTATGAATGTTTTCAAAGTTTTAGTTTTTTTGTTTTTTGTTTGGATTAAAATCGTAATTTTCACGAAATTTTGTGGGTGTGTGTGTTTTGGGTTGTTGTAAACATCACATCTTTAGGTCAATATTTTGAAAAGTGGAAGGCAATTAAAGCGTTTGTTTATACTAATTCACTCATTACCGAAAAGTTGTTTCTCGTTTGCAACTAATTTGCATTCCAACGGTTTTATTGGATGGTTTTTTTTTTGTTTTTTGGGTTGTCGTTGTTGATGACGATGTTGCAGTTTACACATTAGTGGTCTATATATATATTCTTTATGTAAAATTCATCACCGTTCTTTGAGCCCCGATAAACATTCCAGCAAAACTGTATAATTTTCGTTAATTGAGAATTACCGTGTGTGCATTGAAGTGTATAAATTCGTAACTAGCCTTAATAGAGTCAATTGACAAACTTTAATTACCTAGTGATCGATCAATATTTGTCTAATTAAATATGTTTTATTAGTATTGTTAACCATATGCTAATATTAGTTAATGCATACTTGATATTGTGTTAACTCATATTCTTCGTGTAACGTAGAAATAATGGAACCAGGGGCGAGTTCTTAACAAGATGTGTAGTTGAGCGATTCGAAAGGCATGTTGTAGATGTTTACTTTTGCTGTAACGATGTATCGTGTGATGCTGGGAAGTCTAAAAAAGCTGTAGCAATGTGTGTTGGGCTGGAAAGTTTGAAAACTATGGTGTTGTGTTATGCAAGAAAGCTTGACAAAGTTTTTGTCCAAGTGTTATGTCATTGTGGGTCAGAAAGATACTACTATTATACTGACAGTATAATACTGTTTACTGCTGTATAGTTAGATATGGTATATAAATGTTCTGTATATATGAGCAAGCATAAAAGAACACACATATATTAAGAAACATAATACACACGAATGGTTATACTGTTTACTATACACTCATACAGACAAAACAATACTTTACTTTGCACGTATATATGTATGTTACGTATATATAATTAATATACTTCGTGCGTGAAAAATGTTTTTTGAATTTTTCTTCTTCAGCTCACATGGACCTAGAACATCCATTTTCATAGGAAATATCTTTATGAGATAAAATGCGCGACCCGACACCGAATTTGTCAAGGGTGTCGTGCGTGTAATGCAAGCTGATGGGCTGTTGGTGAGAGAGAGAGGGTGAGGTCTAAAAGAGATAGGAGTACAGTGTTAGTGACACGGTACCAGTGGTACTGGTAGTGGGGTGAAGTATTATATAGTTGTGCACAGCTGATGTGTTTCTTCTTGCTCCTCTTCAAACCGTTGCTTATTTTTGCACGCGACAAGGAATGAAATGCACGGTCGTCTGGTGTCGTAAAATGTCTACGTGACGTCAGGATCCGCAAGTTTATTCGCTACTGCCTCGTCTCTCAACGATCGAGTCGGATCTTGGTAGGCCCCCGTCGTTTCTTTTTTTGTGCTAACTGCAACTTTGTAAAGTGTAACTATCTTCTTGCTCCTCATCGTCTTACTTTTCTACAGTACTTTTTTACACCCACTTAAAGAAGGACATTGAGAGCTGAGTAGAAGTAAAAAAAAAGTGTCTCACTCAAGTGAGCAACGAGAAAGGTACTGAAGCTTAATACCATGCCTCCGTTTCGGAGGGGTTTATGAGTAGGTATTTGCTAGATGGAGTTTGTATAGGTGTGTG
>JAQIWH010001248.1:0-33795 GCA_034695005.1 Cryptops parisi | reverse complement strand
ATATCCACTGCAGGACCTCACAGAAGGAAATTCGACGACAGAGCGAAAACAGGGATATTTATAGGCTACTCTAGACAAAGAACAGCATACAGAGTGTACATACCGAATGAAGACAAAGTCAAAGAAAGCAGAGACGTGAAGTTCGCAGAAGATAGAAAAGGAGCATACCTGTTAAATATGGAAAACAAAAACCAAGAAAGAAAACAAACAGGAAATGAAAAATGTGAAAATCGTACATTTATTTGGATGAACGAATCTGAAAACGAAGAGAAAAATGAAATGGAAAAAGACGATAAAAGCGGAAAAAAGTCAACAAAGTCAAAAATCAAAACACAATTAGTGGACCTAAACGACCCTCAACCAGGACCGAGCAATGAAAGAAACAGGACAGTAAGCATTGAACTTGACAGTTCAGATGAAGAAAATACGAAAGAAGTGGATACACAAGAGGAAAATTACATACACTCAGAGGAAGAAAACGTAATCGACATTAATTCGGAATCGGAATTGGATAACTCGAATAACTCAGAAATGGAACACGAAGAACCCAATGGCACACGTGAAGTGAACAAGACTAGAATAAACAGAAGAGGAAGGAAGAAAGGACAAACCGAAGCAGTGGTACAAGTCCAAAAAGCTCTAGACAAAGAAACATATGAAAATAGAATGAAAGAAAAAGGAGTTAGAAGATCAAAAAGAATTGAGGAAGGACTTATCGTTGATGAACATAAGATCCCGAAAACGTATGAGCAAGCGATGAACTCAACAAACGAAAACAGATGGAAAAAGGCTATGGACGAAGAAATTAAGTCCATGTCACATCAAGTAGTATGGAAAATCGAAAACACACCGGACACGGACACGGTGGCACTCTCAAGTAACGAGAGGGAATTGAATGCGATGACCGAAACTCTTAAAGAAATAATATGGACAAGTGACACTTTGGAGAAAAAGACAAATAAAGCACAAGAAAATCCGGTGATCTACAGTGACAACAGAAGAAATGTTAGCGGACATGCTAACAAAAAGCTTGACTGGAAACACGTTGAGAAAAACAACGAAACAAATATTCAAAGAACTCCAATAAATCGAAAAAAGAAAAAAGGGAAAAGAAAAAAGAAAAAATGAAAATGAAAATGTTTGGAAAAGAAAAAAGGGCAATAATCATTTGATAGTCAATTGATATAAAATGGAAAAATCAAACAATAAAACATGGAAACACTATGAATGACGCAGGCTGGGAAATTGATTGTATACGTATCTAACCAAACATTGATTATCAATGATGATGTTATTAAGTTAAGTTTAATAATGCTTAAAACGTTTAACGAAAAAAGAAAAAAAGAAAAAGTAGCAACCTTGTTGGATGAAATCTTATTTAAGCATCCAACAATGAATTGAAAAAGATGTAAAAATACTAACACGATAAATTTAATATGTAACGCGCGCTTCAAGCTTCTCTTATTGTTGTAAAAATATAAACTGGAGAGGAAAATAGATACTTAACCGATGGAACAAGTCGCTTGTCGAATGTGAGTACAAAACAAGTTGATGTGGAATAATCATTTGGATTAACATGGAATAAAGAGTTGGACAAACACGTATGAATTGGTCGAAGGCGTGGGGAACGAAATAAACTTTGTTATTTGTTCATTGGTAAAACTGTGTGGAACAATTTATTGTTGAGAACCATTGGCGATGCAGTCTACCTAAGATGATGACTTCAACCGGGCCTAGCTAAGACGACAACGAGGAGATATTCTACAAGAGCATTAACGACCGATTCAACAATTTTTAATGTACTTGTTTTATACTCTTCAAAATCAATGCTGTTTCATTAAGTTAGCAGCTGTAAGTAGTTACAGTAAACTTGTGAAACCTGCTATTAATTTCATTTATCTACACCTATATACAGTATTTTAAAATACCCAATCTAAAGATACATCTCAAAACGAAAAAAATTATTTTCTTTTGTTTCTTTTTTAAATGAATACACGAACATAGTATACAGTTACTTTATACACTGCAACATCGCAATTTCACCAATTTGTGGGTTACACTACAGACGTAGGCCTACTTGCAAAACCTACCACGCGTATGAACTATACTGTAAGATAGTTACACTACGTAAAGAATCACAATGAAAATCTATTTTCGTCTCTTTTTTTTTGTTACATTACACTGGTGATAGCAAACGACAAAAACCTTCTCAAGATCTCATGTTTTGTCACACTCGTAGTGATCTCTAAAAAAAAATGAGTGGCGAGGGAAAAAATGGTGTTAAGACATTTGGGGACAAGGATGAAAAGAGATGAAGGACGAAGAAAAAGAGAGAAAAAAAGGGAAGGTGGGGGTAAAAATTGGTTAGTCGGACGGTTGGCAAAGTTGAAGGAGGACAAAACTACAGTGCCCTCGAGGAGTGCGCACTTCTCTTAAGCCGGATTGCGCGAGCTTTTCAACCCAAGTGTCGCAGTCATCTGGCGTTTTCACGGCTCACAATGTCGCCTTGTCCCCGTGTCGAGCGGCTGTTTGTCGGTGTCATCAACAGCCCTCCCTTTTCCTCTACTCTACCCCCCCCTCCTATTTTCCTCCATCTACACTAGTGTTACACAACTACTGAAAACTCCTCACCTCACCACCTAATATATTTCGGTTTTCCGATGAAGAAGAAACACAATCGTCCATTTCCAGTATATTATTACTACAACTGGACTAGGTCGTTCTATGAAGGGAAAAAATTCCTACTTATATACTTCATCACATTCGTCATGGGGTTTGAATTGGAACCCTTCTCGGCTGTCGCGTTAAAGGTCACGTGATTTTTAAGAGTGGGATTATAATAATAATATAAAAAAAAGAAATGGGGGCCTTTCACGTCGTCTCGGCAGGAAACCACTCCGAACCACTCGCCACCACCACAGGAGACTCGGAATGAAATATCAACCAGCAATAATCGAGAACGGCCAACGACAGCGCAAAGATTGCTAGACAGTCCTCACACTAAATGGAAGTCACTTTGGCACACTTCACGTCACCCTCGCCCTTTTCCAATATAACTTATTACTCACAATCTATATTGCTCGCCCTTTGCTTCCAGTACCTATCCAATTGCAATCCAAACTCTACTCTCCAAACAGAACAAATTTTTCAAACATTTATCAAAACCCTACAATTCTTATCGACAAACAGAAAAACTAATACGCCATATTTACAAAGAAAAAAGCTAAAGAAGTGAATTATAATAAAACATTTATTATAAATATTTCTTTTTATCGATTTAGAACTTTGACTAATCAATGTAATTATAAAATCGCCACCTCTGAACGTACCAAAATTTCGGTAGCCCTGATCTGTAACGGAAGTTGCCGAATAGAAACAATGGTAAAACGAATGCGACAAGCACGAAATTTACAGTAGTCACGCGAAAATTTCAACAATACAGGATCATAAGATGGTGTACTTGAGTTACACGAACAGTCACGTATCGTACAGGATAAGATATCACGTGTTATCATGTGAACTTAACCAAAATCCACGTTAACTATGTCATGCCATACAAGATCGCACGTTACCAATTCAAGAGACATCTTAATTCTATTGTTACACACAAAATTTTCAAATTGAATGAATCACGTGTATTCAAGTACAAAAATAATGCAAACAGTGCAATGAATTTAAAACTTGAACAAACACTAAAAATTCCAATTTCAACTGGATCTTGTTAAACCATAGTGAACTAACTCACTGTATACAGTTTTTGAGTTACTGCATAAAATGAGATAGATCACTAAGTCATGATCTCATAAGATCTCATGAGATCATAAGTCAAGTTCCAGGTTTAAGCATACTGTAGACTATTATCGCTAGATCAATTGGAGATAGTTACTCGGCTCTAAGAACAATCGGAATAGCATGCAACTCTATGAAAATACTATACGTGAAATCAACCTTTTCTCAAATTAGGTTTTTCGACGTAGTTCGGTATAATTTTTCTCGGTATTATTTGCGAGGAATGTACAGTACATGACACACAAACAATTGAAACTTCAATGTAATCAATCTTACCAAAACTAGTTGGAAAAAAAATCGATTCTTAGACAATTTCAATTGTTAAATAAATAATAAAAAAAAAAAGTTAAAATTCAAAACTGTAACCCGTTTCAAACGGGATTTTTCCATCTACTAAATACTACACTATATAATGAACAGTCCTCTTCACATTCATCATTTCTACAAAACCAGCTTCATAATACAATACAAGAAAATTTGACTATAATAAAACTTGGGCCCCAACCTCACACAATAGAGTTCATCACGTAGAAATAAATTTTTATTCCAAAGGTTCTAATACCATCCAAAATGGTCATTTATAAAAATATACTGTATATAAAAAAAAAATAATATAAAAAAAAAATGAAACGCTACTATTCACAGTTAAGTCAATTGAACAATCGGAAAACGGAAGGGGAACGATTACAATTAAACCTCCATTTCAAACGCGAGGAGGCACAAACCGAATGATTTTTTTCTCGCTTCCTTCTGCTGACAACCTTAATAGGGTGAGGGATTTGAAACGGAATCCTAGTCGAGGCAAGGGGGATGGGGGGGATCACAATGGTCCCGTTGGAGAGGCTCATTTCAATTTGAAAGAAACGTCTCGAGCAGGGGAGCGTGTTTCGCATCCGGACACTGAATTGTCGAGTTCTACGTGTACATACGCAACTACTAGCTACTGCTGCTGCTGCTGCTGCTTCTACTACACTATGCTGAAAGAGGGGGGAGGGGTATATAAAAGTGAATCCAGACACCTCTACGCTTCGATCGGGACCCCCACTATAGATTCCCGGAAGAACAACACCCTCCACCGTAGTAGGGAACCAAAGGGGTGAAAGATGAATTGCTGGGGACGATGGCACGTGAAAAGGGAAAGTGCTACTCGTGTTCCCGACTGATATCCCCGCTCTTGAATTACGTCGCAAAAAAACTTATGGTTATACATAGGCTTCGATGATTTATTGCCATTCTACGAAAAACATTTATAAATCTAAGGTGAAACAAAAACTACCCCCCAAAAATTAAGATTAGTGAGTACCCATACTGGTACTCAAAATATTTAACATGGATTAACCGAGGTATTTAAGTGACCTATGCGATGGATGTTTAAGAGCTGTCATCAAGAACCCACTTGATCACG
Source organism: Cryptops parisi (assembly GCA_034695005.1). Classification (NCBI taxonomy): domain Eukaryota; kingdom Metazoa; phylum Arthropoda; class Chilopoda; order Scolopendromorpha; family Cryptopidae; genus Cryptops; species Cryptops parisi. The sequence continues at coordinate 28,601 of JAQIWH010001248.1, read as the reverse complement.
TATACGAATATACTGTACCGGTACCTACATACAAGTACAGTATATAGCATCTACCTATCTCGATTTATACGATTCAGTATATGCGTTTAATTCGTTATAATGTGACGAGAAATTTTCTCCAGATACACAAAAAATTTTAATTTATGCGCATAAGTGACATGAATCGAAAACTTCCTGCATAAAAAGGCGCTTAGTTTCGCACATATCGAATTTTTTTTCCCAAAAAATATTTTTTCCTATCTATTCTTTCTATTTATTCATTTTTAATAATATTTTTTTTTTGGCTTATGACAAAACTCTCAATTGGCACTATTGGTGAAACTAGTCGTAAAAAAAGAATAAATCATCTCAACTGCTGCTGTCGTGTATATATATAGAGAAGCGTTTCCTATTCAGCACTGCTCATCCTATATAGGGTTTCGAACGCATTTTAATCAAACCGCCTAACCGTCAATGAGTTTTAGCATCATTCAACTTGTCATCATCATCATCCTCTGGTCCTTTTCGAATGTGTGTGCTGCGAGGGTTATTGCTATGACTCATCGATGCAACACAGAAAAAAAAACCACCTCGATGAAAGGGTTGAAACTCAAAAGAGTGAGAGCATCATCCCATACGTTTCCACTATAGACAACACGAGTCACCCTTATGCTTTCACCACTTCAACCAATAGAATAGCCCCAACTACTTATATATAAAAAAAAAGTAGGTATGATATTACATTACCAATTCTATTCAAACCGCTGCCACGTTATACCTTAGTCATCTAACACTATTGTTTCACTAATGAAAATTAACCTACATGTTTACACTTTACAAAAAATGATACACCCTGTAAGTATGGTATATGTAAAACTGAAAAAAGTCACACAATTGCAGCTGTTTTTCCACTGACATCAACGCTATCTAACAAAAGTACATTCAGTTTTATATATTATATGTATTAAATATAGCCTCTGTGTGTGTGTGTGTGTGTGTTCCCTTTCTGCCTTCATCATTTTTAGATACAGTGTATTAAATAGAGCTATTCTCTTTCCTACCTTCACTAACGTATATACTATAAAATAATCAAATGTCGGAGAGTGTTTCGGTCGGTGATCAACCTCAATGGACTTGTCGGAGGTCTATGACCCAATAGACTTTTAGCCACCGAATATAGACAGTCCATGGAACAAACGTGTTAAACGATCCCCAAAGCCTTTTCTCTCTCGACCGATTTCACGGACAGCCAACTCAAAAGGTTCCAGGTTCGAATTCGCGACGGGATCAGATTCCATTCAACGACCAAAAAGGGAGTTGACTCAATGGCGACTCAATGAAACGTACTACCACTAGTACTTTACGTTATTTCTCGTTGTGTGGGGATGGTCAGAAAAAAGGAAAATAAAAAGGAGGGGGTAATAAATAAAAATATGAAATAAAACGGAAACAAAAGTGAGCGAATCACTTTTTCCCGGAATCGTTATACTACGTGTGGGTGTGTTTTCTCTTACCACCCGCACACTCAGGGTGATAACCGCACGCGCGTGCCTTAAAAACCTAGAGGGTGATCCGAGCGTCACATCGTCTTTTTTTTTTATCGACTAGTGGAGGGGATGGTGTAAAAAAAGACGTCACGTTTCATTGCGCATGCGCGGATACCGCGGCGCAGATGTCGCTCGGGGGCCTGTTAATGACGCATTTTTGCCCCTTTAAGAAGGACAAGGCACCTTTTATATTTGTTACTACATGTACTGTAGTGACATGAAAATAATCGAAATTTTAAAACTACAAAAAAACTGGCAATTGAAATGTACAAGAAGTTATTCGATTTACGCGACGAGAAAAATCCTCTCAGATGCTCGTCATTTATATGAGAAAAAAAATTCGTTGTTATGCGAATCTGTGCGGTGATGCACAAGTGATTAAACCCCGCTGAAACTAAGTTTAATGCTTTTTTTCGATAATGTGATACATGACAAAACATGATGGTCCTGACGCTGAAATTGTTCGCTGTAGTTTTACCATTTGGAAATTTTGATATGCGATTTTTTTATGCGAACTTTTCAAGAAAAAAACTGCCACAAAACCATCAGTTAGCATCTACTAGCTTCATGTTTATACAACGCATCTCCAAAAAATAAAGAGAAATAAAATAAAAAGAAGCTGAACATCTTATTCAACAAATTAAAGTTTCTGTAAGTAATCAACACCATAAAAACGAAAAAACAAAATTGTCATCCACGCCCATGCGCTACATTAAAAAGAACGAAAACAACTTAAAAACTCCTTTCAATTCCATACGCTTTTGGAAAGAGAGAAAAAAATATCCCAACTTGTTTATTTCGTCCCTTTTATATCACCTATAAGAGTGATATCCACGCCTCCCTATCTCTTTTCGAAGGACATAAACAATCCATTCTGAAAAGAGTTTCTTCTCCACCCACTCGAAGTCGACAAAGGACCCCCCAATTCGGGTGACGCTTTGTTTGGTTGGGGGTTTCTGTCTTTTTTTCTCTCTCTCTATTCGATCTGAAACCGAATAAGAAGAGGGTAGAGAAAGAGAAACGACATGTTTTCTTAGCAAACATTTCACGCCTCCATCGGTGACAGCAGATTGTTCTATAGTAATAGTTGGAGTAGTGTTAGCCAATCGAATCGAACGTCATCCGACAACAACGAGTAAACAAAACTATTAAGTGACAACCAGACACAATGGACATAACAATAAACGCTTCTAGATCGTCGATAGTGAAGAAAATAAACTTAATATTTTTTTTTTAAAAAAAATATGTTCTATAAAATTAGAAATAAAGTGTAACTTGATTAACGAAATGCGACACTTTACCAATTGGACAACTATAGAAAATTGTTCTTAAAATTAATTTATGTTCTATTCTAATATCAAAGTGACACATATTTGGTTCCCCCTGTATATTTAAATTACGGTATCTAGTTTCTAGCTACAAACTACCACAGCGTACATTTTTCGACACAACGATTTCAACTACGATTTGTACAGGGTGAATAAAATAAGAACAAAAAGTTGTCACTGTTGAATTTTTATATGCTTTATATTAGCTTCACTTGTGAGTGAGCTGGGGATTGAACGTATACTGCTATCTACAGGTGTTTATAATAATACTTTTTATTTTATTTTATTATCTTGCGTCCCGAACAAAGGGACAAACGGTTCAATGGAAGGGATAGATATAACAACTAAATTTCTGACCGGTTCTGACCACCATTATAAACTAGAGACAGCGCCACTGAAACTTGCTCATCATCAACCTTAGAAACAAGAACCATTTTGACACTGGTCGAATTCAACACGAATCTACTCAATCCAATAAACACGAAAAAATCCATCTTCAAAACTTCACGACAAATTCGATTTTCACTAACACGAATAAACGACTAACCTGAGAGCTCGCACTCGTCGACGACAATGACCACTTGTCGAATAGAAATGCCTAAGCTGTCTTCCAAGTGGGCGAAGTCGAAATTCGAACATTTTCTTCGCAGTCAACATTTTCACAGCCTAAGCTAGCCTAGCCTTATTGTCGAACTCCAACACTTGGGATTAAACAATTCAAAAACGACAATAACTCGACTTGAGTACACCTTTCCGACATTGACATCGTCCCGTTCAAACGAGCCGCCTCTTGTTGTGGATTCTTTCTTCCCCCCCTGGCCAAGATGACTTCTGACGTCATTGTGACGTCACTAGCGCTTTGTTTCAGAGCAAACTGATTTTTTTTCTGTTAACAGATAGCCGTACTTTTACACATTGTCATTTGGATGCAATACTAATTTTTGGAAATAGGTTTATTTTTCAGATATACAAACTTTAAGAGATAAAAAACAATATTCAAGAGTTAATGGCGTATGATTATCTTGAATTCAAGATCATTGAATTAAAAATCTTCATTTTTTGGGACTGTCCATTAAAAAAAAAACAACCCCTCGGCGAACATTTGTATGGGATGGATCACAATAGTTTGCTACGCGCCTAGCAACTATTAAATCAGGGGAATTTGATGCCAAAAAATGAGGAAATAAATCAATTAAAAAAAATAAGAAAAATTTAGGATAAATGTGAATAAAGAATAAGCAAGTTTTAAAAAATATAATAGCCAATAATTATAGATAATATCATAACCTACATTTCAATCAAAAGCTGAGAGTTCAAAACTAAACAATTTAAATGTAGATCGTCTAACAAAATCTAATTTGAACTTCATCGTTAATTGATCCAAACTTTTATAAACAAAATTCAATATTTTAAAATATAATAACAAAAAACCCAACCTAATTTCATGTTTACTTTAGAAACCCTTTTATAATTTAATACAACACCCATCCTTCAAAGGATTATATTCACGTTCAATACAATTTCTTCGTGTGACATATTGGTTCAGAAACGTATATAAAAAAACCGCTTAGAAATGCGAAAAAAAAATTAGAAACACTATTCGTTGAATGTTACCATCTTACACAACTAATCCCTCAAATCTTCCATCACCAGATAAAAACTTGACAATACAATAAAAAGAGAAAAAAAAGGAGCTCATAGTTCACAAAAGCTTCGAAAAGGTTGGAAAATCTTTTTTTACTCGGATTCGTATTCTTTCACTGCACTGACCCAGAATTCAACTGTCAATTTTGACAAAAGCACTTCGCCCCACTAGGCCTAAGGCATCATCATCGATGCAAATCGGCCTATACATCTCGTTCGCCATCACATCTGTCATTTCCTACCTCTATAGTACTTATAACTAAAAGTTCAATAGCTCGCGCACACACACATACACGCACTATTCACGAAGGAGAGAGAGAGGACACTTTTTTTTTAAAGAGGAAAAACGTGGCAACCAGTGAGTTGACAGACGCCTCGTAGAACAGGCAAAGTGTGAAAAATCACTATCCTTCGCCCTCCTTTTCTTCCATTCATCCCACCCATTCATTCATTCAACTCATTCATTCATTCCAACCAGTCATCTCTCTTTTCCAATCGAGTTTTTTTTCCAACACAACAGATTAGTCCGAGATACTTCAATATACTTTTTTCTCACTTCCGATTACAGTTGTTTGTATTCCGTATCATTTTATACGTTAACTATACCGGTATACAGTGTCGGAAAATCATCTATACGGTACAAATTTAATACTAAAAACGAATGAAAATTGGAAAAATAACTTTCGGACACTATATATATGTATATATTTTCCTTTACACTTTTATAATCTTTAGTCAGCAATATTAGTTCGTCTATAAAAAAAAAACACTGGAGGAAATAAGCCTGCGACACAATAATCCACATTCATATATAAAAGGCGGGGGGGGAGGGTAATTGTACGTTTTTACATTTAGAATTCTGGAGTGTGAGAACAATAGTGGAGGAAAAAAAGGAGACCTGCTTGCGAATGCAAACTGTCGCACGTGCGCGTGACGTAATATCCTAATCGCGGATTACGAGACATGTAAACACTAGGCCTGGATTTTCCATTTCAAAGAACTTTTCCACCCACCCAACAAAACAAATAAAAGAGGAAATGACTATCAAAGAAGAAGAAGAAAAAGAGTGAAGCGTATTGCTAGGAGTGTCATATGCACCCGGCAGGTGATAACAACGGTCACAACTAATATGGTAAGAAGAAAGAAAATAAAAGCCTTTAATAAAAAGGGAATAAACGCGAAGGGATTTAAAAGTGAAAATCGACGAATAAGCGATTATTCCACACAAAAGTCACAAAACTGTAAAAGAAATGAAGCCTTGACAATTATTGTTTTGGCACCTGACTTCTATTGTGAAATGTGAGAATTCTACAAGAAAATCTGACACAGCAGGAATTAATAACAGCTTTTACAGGATTTGTCACCTAAACGAATACCGTATCATATAAAATGTTTCTTATACAGCTAAACGGAAAGTACAAAGTAGGCCAAAGACTAATTTGGAAAATTTTCAAAATTCGCTAATAAATAAAAAATCACTAATTTAATAATTTGTATCTCTTGTAGTAACAAAGACCAAGTTTTAAACCTACTTTGTCTTTACCGGCAAGTTGTTACATTCAGTTGAAACAACCAATTTCTGTCTCATTACATTGGACATGTTTATGATAAAGCGTCACTACTTCATGAAATTGGTAACTTACATCAACGAAATCTGAGTAAACCTGATGAAAAGGTTTACTCAAATCTCGTTCATTCAGATTCAACGGAATGTTCGATAATCGGAACTCAATTACCACAGTTATTCCAAATAACAAGTAAGCCTATATCTAAGAATATCAAAGTAGATAAGAATATTTAAGCAGGCAATACAACCGAAACGCTCACCCGATCTAAGAATTTCACTCAATACCATTAAGGGGAGGGGAGAGCGGATAAGAAACAGTCAACCACAATGGAAGCGCAACGTTCACTTTCCAATTAACCGTGTATTAAAATTCCCAGCAGAGAAATTGTGCCATCAGTTTGGAATGGCATCTTATCTTCTAGGGAGTTGTTGTTGTTGCAACCACCACCGCTACTATTACAATCTCCGAAATGGAGACCCCCAGCCAGCAGTGGATTAAATTGATGAAGCAGACAACAGCATTAGAGGTTCTCCGCAAATGGTCACCGAGAGATTGCCCAGCTCGTCCTAATGAATCTATTTATAGCTCAAGAATAACTCACGCCCTTTTCGTCCAATACCACCACTACTACTACTACTACTGAGAAAAGGGGGAAAATGTCCACTGTCGTCGTCCGCGGACCATGTTAAAAGATAACGCCGTATTAATTTTAAATGAACTAAGCAACCGTTTAAAGGATTCGACGAGAAAATTGCATTTCGTCTCTCGTCCCTCAAAGTGCAAGATTAATGCATTTGCAAAGACCAGTCAAATGTTGTTTCGTCTGCTTCTACTACTGTAGTGCTATTACTACCAAACACAGATCCGAATACAACCTGTTGTTGTTGCAAACAGAAATCCGTTTCCTCGATATTCCCAAACGCCTTCGCTCGAGCCAATAACACAGACAAGCAACTCCATTCGAAACGGTTTACATCACTCAATCGAAAGAATGACGAATGGAACCCATTTGCGAATCACTAAACACGCCATTGCGTGATTCGTTTCAATTGCCTCGACGAGTCTTCGTTTTTTATTTTTATTTATTTTACATATATACATACACAATGATGTATCAACAAGTGGAGAAACCCAACAGCTATGAAGAATCGAGTGCCCAAACGTTCCAATATGTAACGTAGCTCAACTAAAACGATCAGAAAGTAACAACTTTGGCCGTTTGTTGTGGTGACTTACAGATCTTTTCAATTTATAAACAGTGCACAATTGGTAACTATAACCGATAAAACGAGATATTTGTTCAACGTTGATTACAGATGCACGAGTATAAATTTATTCATTGAAAATAAAACATTAACAAAAACCTAGGCTACAAAAACATTATACAGTATTGTATAAATAAAAAGTTGTTCACGTTTATTTGTCTTTTGTGCACGAATGACTTAAAAACGACTGCACCAAAATTCCCGAAATTTTGTATCCAAGTTAGAGTCGAGCCAAAAAAAAAAAAAACATAGGCTATTATCCATGTTATGATTTTTATTACGAATCCGACAAATGCGTCGTTTGTACCCCCCTTCCAAATTTAGGGCTAGTGAACTTGCTGCAGTTTTTTTTGGCTAATGAACAACAAATACCACTTAAATAGTCTTTGTTCACAATTTCATTTATTTACCCAGTACACTTAAACCACCAATTAAACATTTCAGTAACAACAACTGCGATCTGAATACAAATTTTTCAAAGCATCTGTTCGAAGACAAGCAAAAGAGGAGGAGGAGGAAGAGGAGGAAAAAACGAGAAAGAAGCTTCAACAAGGTTCAGACGTCGGCGAGTTATTTTTAATTACTCTTTTGCCGGAGCCTCATTTATCTTTCGGAGCGACGGGAGCATTTGACTCGTTCTCACCACAGGTGATTGATAATCGTTTTTCTTTTTCGTTTTCTTTCCATTTGCACGGAACGTGGTATACCGAGACTCAGTGGACACAAAGCAAAGGCGGTGCTGCCCCTGCGACCTCAGCGGTTTTTCCAAAACCCAAAACCATCCACCACAAAGTTGAATCATGCACCATCTTGTACAACCGTAATGTAGCAGTGTGTGTGTGCGAGACCATCTATCTGCAAACAGTCACCTTGCACCTAATTGGATTCCACGGACTTTCTTTTCCCCCATAAAAAAAACACACTAACTTTTATCTCACAATTCCAAAATTGTGTAAACTTATAATTAAACAGAAAACACTATTTTTTTTTTTATGATTGCGACTAGAAATAAGTATTTTTTTTTAATCAAATATCATCGAAACATTTAGAAAAAAATTGTCATATTTCATACCAAATCTTATGTTTGTTAAATCGAATACCGAACTTTCATATAATCAATATCTACGTATTCAACTGAATTATTAAAAACGTTCTTCATAAACGCATCAAAAATGTGTATGGAACTTCGAAAGATGAAATGTAAACGTAACTACAATATTAAATAAATTAAACTTACACAAATTTTTAAAATAAGCAATAATCAATTGGTATAATACTCAAAATAATCCCCGTATCATTTTCTCAATCAAAAAATAGCCATTCGAAATCATCAAATAAAATAAACTAATATACAAATTTTCATTACAACCAAAGAAAAAAATTTCGTATCATTCTCGTAAATAAAGAATAGCCATGTTTAGCATTAACAGCTATCAAAAATTTTTATTTTCGTATTAATGTGTTTTTAGTACTCCATCTAATGATATCAACATCCAAATTAGATGGACTTCTATGACCAAACCCAGAGGAAAACAAAACGAGAAAAAAAAAACCTGGAGACATTTACCATATCCTGGGTTAGGCCTCTCCACCCAACAGTTAAATTCAATAACCACTAACACTCGTCCAATCACTGACCTAAAACCCACATATTGAGTCCCATAAAAAAACAAAAACCAAACCAAACCCCTTACAGTGAATCGACATGGCATCCTATGCACGCCCTAAACACGCCATTACGATACGACACATAATGCACGCAATGCAACTGTTACTTCTCTCAACAGGCGGCACGTTGATTTATGACATCTCTTTGCCTTTCCTCTCCTCTCTTCATTATCACCATCATTATCATGTATGGTAGTTGATTATATATATGGTGGGTAGGTTTTTTTTTTTCTCATTTCGGAGTGGCCAGTCCGTAGCCAAAGTAGTTCCGGGATCCCTGACCATCCTGTAACCCAACAACAGACAACTGCGCACGCAAACCAAATATCATAAGTCAATAAGGTTTTTCTCGATCGAGTGGTAAATTATGGTGGTAATTACGGCGTGGTAATAGCGCTAAGCCATTGGCTACATTTCTTCGTCGAAGAGGAGGAGAAAGAACGAGAGGGGGACGAAGGGTGGTAAGATGAATTTTGATGGACGATCCGAACCGAGAGAGAAACTAACTACCCCATTGCCAACAAAAGAAAACAGCTTAGGTTCCAAGATGGATGGGAATTAGACCCATCGCCGCTATAACTGATTTGTGGCTGGGTGTTAAGAATGCATTTATGGACCCCGAACACCTGTGTGAAGAGGCGAAGCAGAAGAGAAAAAAAAGTACATTAAAGCATTAGAATTAATGAGCTTCATGCAAACACCGAATGGAATTTATTGCCAACTGAGGCACTTCGGACTTTGGTATAGATAGTTTTAATATTTGCATGTTGTTGTTTTTTTTTTGTTGTTGTTGTTTGTTTTTGAACCCTAATTAAACTTCGACTTTTGCCAAGTTCGAAAACAAGACACTACTTGAACCTCAAGTGTAATGCATGGACAAATTCATAATGCGAACGATATCCCACATGAAAGATAATCTTAAAATGGTATCATAGCTGAATAACGAGTCTAGTAATGGGGATATAATAATTATAAGAAATGAATGTCCATAATGACTATACAAGTGAATCAGCCAATAAACTGCAAGATAAACACTATCAGAAATCTTTAGTTTTATTAATGAACGAAAAGGGTAATTTATTTGTCTAAACTGCATTCTTTTCCAACTGGCAACTCTTTGTTCGTGAAGAAGAAAAACACTGACAACATTCAACAGCTCTAAGTTTGGAAGGCCAACACATCGAACTCATTTTACTTCAACATCAAGACAGGTTCGAAAGGAAAAGAGGGGGTTAAAGGGGGTGAGGGCTGCGGCCATCACCATTCCGGAGGCTTAAGCCTTTGAGTCCTAATCCAGGGATCAGGGAGAAATGAGCAACGGTACTGGGCCCACAAAAGAGTCGTTATTCGTCATTGGCACCAACTGGCAACTTGGGGCCAACCTCACCGCCCACAATGCATCCACCTCTCGACTCCTCCAAAAATTCGATCAACTAGCCTTGCAAAAGTGTCTACCAACAACAGACACTTTGATCCGAATCCAAGATTCTCTTCTACCAAGTACTTCTCACAAGTATCTACCACCGGTATTCGGTTTAGAACTACTTCTCAATCTCGACTTGAACATTGCAGTTTCTCATATAGCATTGGTGTGGAGATAGTGAAATTAATTATTTTACTCGTTATAAAATGTATGCAAAATCCGCCAATAAATTGTTATCACGCAACTACCGTACTTATTAATTCACCGAAAAAATACCCTATTTAACGCGTGCAAACCTTTACCTTGTCATATTTGACGGATATACACTAATTAACCAGTTAATTATATAAAATTCCTACAAGCATTTTCACACCAAAGTTTGTTACAATAAAAATTGATTACCGGTACAATAAGATTGGTTACAATAGAATTGTCTAGACTAAAAAAATCGTACAATATATTTTGACAACAGAATTATTGGAGGTTCTTCCATAACGTTATACACAGCACTATATACAGTATAACATTATGGAACGCATTTCCGTTTATGAAAGCGTGCAATTTGTCCAAATACGCAAAATCTTGAAAAAAACATTACCATGTAGTTGAAAAACTCTTAAGACAATATGTCATGTTTTGCAAATTTGTTCTTTTTTATTTTGTTTTACAGTTCGCAATGAATTGTGTTTTCCATGTTGACCTCTTGGATTGTTTTTAATGAAACTAAATTAATAAAACTAAACCACATGTGTAAGACATTACGCTCAAATCCATAAAATGAGTTACAAGGCAAAGAACCTTAAGATGCAGATATTACAAGACTATTCTACCAACCATTGAATCGTCCAAAACAGCCTATTGCGAATAATAATTAATCTTATATCGTCTAAAAAAAAACAATAGACAGCAAAGTCTTTGGCAGTAAAAAAAAAACCATAACTTACAAACTACGTGAATATAAAAGGCTTTGACAGCAACTCTGGCCACATGGCCTAGACTCGGTGCATTTCTAATGGCCAGACTACTCGCTACCACCCGAGCCAGACAATGAATAGTGTAGTGTCACTCTCGCTTGATTTGTCATATTTACTGACGGCTGTCACGTCTCGCGTGGAACCGCACGAGATCACCACACACATAGAAACACATACACACAAGAGCAGCGCGTTATAACTTTCTCTCTCGGTAGTTCCTTTCACTCAGTCATTCATCGGTCGTTTTGGTCGCCATTTGGCTTCCCAAGTTTAAAAGACTCGCAGAGAGGTGGAGAGAGAACGTGGTGAGCACGCAGAGACGTCATTTTTCACTGTCGCCATTTTCCCCAACTGATGTTTGCCAAAGCGCATTGTTTGCGAGCCTCGTTTCAATGGCGAAAAACGAACCCACTAATATTTCATTCATCTGTCAAAAGGTGCGAGGCACAAACTCGACGTGACCTATCGCAACTAGCACTGCATATCGACTAAGCATCGAGAGGCATATTTGCTTGCAAGAAGCGCAAAAATTCCTACCAACTATCATTTGTCACTGTCCGAAAAAGCCAATGAACAAAACTAGTTTTTTATTTTCGAAACAACAAAAAAAAAAAAACGTACATGAATAAAAAAATTAAAAGTCAGCAGATGTGTAAAGTTCTCTGTCTACTGGTTAAGCAAAAGACTAATGAATGCACCGAAAATCATCGTGACCACTTTGTTACTTCTAATTACCGACCTCTATAAAAACCACACCAACCGGAATGTAGAAACACGTTAAATCACACTGTACCATCAGCATTATAATCAACTGTTATCTGCTATCGTATCAGCCAGAAAACGCTATAAGCCTGTATTTCGTGGTTATTGATGTGAACACGAGAGTCGGAAAAATTCACGTGACGGAGATCCCAAACCTTAGATGTGTTATTTACAAATACAATACACACCAACGCCATGTAAATCGATCATTTGCATTCTATGATTCATAAGAAATAATGAGCCTAAATTAGTCGGACTTTGTTTGACGGTAGCGAAAGTAGCGTTTTTTGAGCCAAACAAAATTCGGTTCAAATTTGAACATCAAACTTCTTCCTGAAAATTAAACTTAATGTACCTAATATTGAGAGGGGGGGGGGAGAAGCTCCAATTTATTACAAAAAAAAAACAACTAAATTACAAGTCGATACACTTCAATCAAGCATACTACTCACTAGCATTCAAACCCAACATTCCAAACTCTTTATAATTTTTAACAACACTTCTAGCAGCCATTTTTATTAATCAATTCCACATTCTTATTTTCGAAAACCCAATTTTTTTCGTGACATTTTCTAAAATACAATACGCAAAAACGCCCATTCAAATAATTCACATTAAATAAAAAAAGATCCAATACACAAAAGACAGTCATTGTAACCCATTCATCTTGGAGAAAATTCCTTTCTGGTGACATTTCGAACACAAAAAAAAAACGACCAATTTTTTCATATATCTCCATCTTTCCATATATAAAAAAAATCCCACTACTTTTTGTCGCTTATCTCCCCTCCACCTACAAAAATACACAACCACGTTTGACATTCTTGTTATTAGTGATGATCAGCTGTTCTCTGTATGAGAATGTGAGACCTGTCTTCTACCCAACATTCGGTGAATAAAGGTTTATTTTTGCAGGGCCAGGGCAGCTTTCACTTTTCTTTTACTTTCACTCACTCTCTCTCACCATTATTTTTTAGGTAGCAACTCTATTTACAGCTATTCATGTTCCTAAGAAACCTTTTTTTCTTTCCTCTCTCTTCATCTTCTTCTGCCTTCATCATTCCCATTCTTTCGTTTTTCTTTCTTAAGCTCTCTACTGATGACGTCAACAACTTGGCGCAAAACTTGTTGCACAGAAAGGTTACACGATTTATTGTGAAAGCTTGTCTTCCACTCTCTCCAACTACTAAACGACTTTGAATTGAATCGAGTTCTCATTACTATTCCGTATACGATTTTTTTTACACTCCCCTTGGTTACAAAAAACAAAACATATAAAAAAAAGAAACAAAACCCAGTTTTGTATTATTATTATTATTTTTTTTCATTTAGACTTATATACAATGCAAACGGACAATGCATGCTTTTTACATATCTTTATAAAAAAAATTGTAGGCTTGCATATATATATGAAAGACAATCAGACCGAATCTATTTCCTAACACAACGTGACTTTAATAGAATGCAATGAAACAGTTGCACTGGCATGAATAACTCGACTGCGTTTTATGGCGTTCTATTTAAATGCGCTTGCACTATGACATTCAAATAGGAATTGGACGAAAAAAACAGCAGAAAAGTTGAAAATAAAATTTAAAGAAGAAAAAAAAAATCAAAATGTTACGAACATAAAAGTTGAGAAAAATTTATATACAAGTATATATATTTGAACTGAAAAAGCAGAAAAAAATATAAAATAAATAAACGTTGCGTGAACAAACGCGATAATGAGGATTTGATTCACTCTGTATACGAAATAAAATATGAAAATACATTCATACTTTAAATACCTTGTATCATTCATATACAGTATTAACAACATATATTAATTGTGAAAAAATTCACTTTTAAGAAAAAAATAAATTTATACAGGGTGAACCACTTACAACGAATGAATAACTTCCTTTGCAATGAAATGAAATAGAAAATTCATGATAATAAATTCTATGGTCAAAAAATCTATTTTGGGTTGACCACACCAGTGACCCTTATGGACGACCCTTCGCTATTTAAATAGGAGAAAGAAAAAAAGGTGCCCACCATGTTTCTGGTTATCTATATATCTAATACCACACACTTATTATATTACTGTATAATCCATATGTATATATATGAATACATATATAAAATAAAAAAATTGGATCCCCCCCTCACCGACGCGATGGACGCGTTATTAATGATCGCCATGACGATACATGATTTCTGCGGATGAAGAATCGTATCGGGTATAGAGGGTGATGCTTTTCCCTCGCCTTTTATTTCTCCCCCTACTTTTCGAGAAACACCCCCTCCTCCTCCTGCCTTCGTTGTCTCCGCCCGAAATAGGCTGCTATCGACAAAGCAATTTGCATCATTGAATCGTGGGTGGATTTAATATGAAACGCTGTCGCCGACAAGCCATGTCCCCACAGAAAAAGAAGAAGAAAAATAAGAGAACAGCAACAACGGCATCAAATCACAAAAAAAAATAAAAAATAATAAAAATAAAAAATAGAAATCTATATTTACCGATTAAAAAAAAATAAATAACGGTATAACTAAGAAAAAAAATGCAAAAATACGTCATATAAATTTTGGTGTATTTATGTGTATAGAGGATGCCCCTAAAGTTACTATCTATAATAAACCGAATTTCAAATAATTGAAGGACCTGGTGTAAAAAGGTGTAAAAAACATTTTTGTCAAAAATCATCTTTCGATTGCGTTAAGTACAATTCTACTTTCCTGGTGCATACTTTTGAGCAAAAACAACATTATGTGCAAAGATATTAGTGAAAACAAAAATTCATAGACAACAAAGCAAGTTTAGATCTTTAAACGCGTTTTCCTCGAAAATTAACACCCTTTTACACCAGACCCCTTCAATTGTTTTAAAAACATTATTATATGCGTGTAGCATGTAATAATGTAATTTTTTTGTCGACTTGTTTGTTTGTATGTTGTATTTTTCTGTCTCGTTAAATTATTTCACTTTTGCAATGTTTTGTGAATAAATATAAAAAAAAATAATAATTAAACCTTTGAACCATGTACGAACGTTATGAATTTTAACGGTTCCTTTTCTGTATTACGTATACCATATCATAATCATGTCATTAGAACAGATATTTGGAATCCGCTTGAAATTCTTCTAGTAGAGAGTGACATTGTTAGGAACACCTCGTATAATAGTTTCGCATGAAATTCCGGCAATTTTCTTTACTCAATTTCTTTATCTCCACTGTATCACTTTAAACTTGCGGTTCGAAATTTACGAGGGACACCCTGTAGATATCAATTTCAAAAAACTTTAAAAACTCACAAACTCCTTCACTAAATTACCTCTCGGAAACGAAAACTAGGGCCTAGTACCATAAACTTTCAAAAAGCTGCATTCAATTCTAATGACTGTCATTAATCCTGCTTAGTTTGTTAGTTTTTTTTTTAAAAAGAAGAAAGAGGTGTAACCCAATATAAAGTAAGTATTTTTTGACAAGCTATTAACCCTGTACAAATAATCTGGGAATGATCAGAAATTCAAAGCCACGACACGACCGAAGACTGAGAACAAGGCAGCAAAGGGTTAATGCGTTATGACGACTGTGGGCGGTTGTTCGCCATTTCTTATTCTTTATACCGCCATTTTTATGACGTCTCATTTTCACGTTGATGAGTCCAATTTGCCAAGTGGGTCCGTCGTTGTAATTAGGTCCTTAAATAAGATACTCATTTACATCTGTCTACCTGCTCGGAATGGTTAAACTGGGAAACAAAATCTCCAAAAACCGTTGTCCTCTGACGAAATCTTTAAAATCCTACAAGTACAACCACTCCCATGGTTTTTATAGTCGTTTGGATTTTTAATGGGCATTCGATTTAAAAAAGAAGTGACAATAATAATAATAATAAACATTAAATTGGTGGAAACAAAAATAAATACAAAACATATACAGTCATGTATTTAGAATTCTAAACGCGAATTTCAAAAACGATCACCAATGACTACTAAACAGTCGGTTTCTTTCCAAAAGATTACGCAAACTGGTTTTAATATAGTGTACGACAAAACGAAAATTAACACAGAATATTTTACATTTAATTTTTACACATATAAATCATTAAATTAATCTCAATACAAATCTTGAAAAACGGGAAAGTTTAACTTTAAACCGAATTAAATCTCGTGTATCACGGAGTTTACCAAAACAACCTGAGTGTAAACAAAAGAGTTCCAGATCTTGGTAATTATACAGTAGTGAATATAATGTAATTGATTTTAATTTAAAAATCTAATTGAACAATTATAAGACAAATAAGCCTATTAGCATACCAACAAGTTGTGATATTTCGTTTCATGTAGCATAGCAACTTGTGTATCAAATACCTATCAGTCGATACAACATTAAATGAACTCGACAAAAACTTGATAAACTAATACCAACACCTGTTCCTAAAAGATGACATGTTTGAGATAATTTCACCAATCTTACGTTCAACTTTGCAAAATAATGTTAAATGTCCACTGTAGCACATAAGTGTCCCATCCCAGAAATGACAACAGAAAACGTGGTCATTTCTGCTTTACATATCTCTCTCAGGATCAGCAACTGTCAACTTTGGAAACTCGTGACGCAAAAGATAACATTTATTTTACTTTTGCGTTTTTAATTAAGTTTTCTCACTCAACTTCATTAGATTAAGTGCTCCTCTACGCGTCGTTGTATATATAATCTTATCATAAAAAATCCTACCTCGAGCTAAATAATAATAAAATAACCAAACCGTATTGACACACGGACATTTTCCTTATCCTTGGAAACGCCCGGGTATAACACACGCATATTTTCCCATACTTCCCCTTACAAATTAAATACCAAAAGTAATTATAAAAAAAAAATGCTCAAATGATTGTAGATAACGTTAAGTCTACGAAACATGTTCGTAGCCTTAAACAATAAAATTAAAATGTGTATAAATTTATATCGATACTTATGCATACACATACTCTATAACTAATTTCTATTATCGCCCTATATTGTATAAGCTTCACTTGTGACTGTCTTTGTGAATGAGTGAGCTGGAAATTGAACGTACACTGCCATCTACAGTTGTTTATACTGTATACGTATAGTACAATGTACCAAAAAACCGCATAAAATGAAAACCGCATAAGTTGAATGTAAAAAAATTCGCACATATATAAAATAAAATAAAAGATTGCAGAAATCATAAAATAAAATCACTCAAAACTCGCATAAATGAAATACCTGGTACCGAATTACTCAACAATAGAGAAAAATTTAAATTTACATAAATCGATATTCGCATTATTCAAAATTCGCATTAATCGAAATGTGCAGAAATCAAAAATAAAATTACTCCAAATAAGCATAATTGACTAACGAATTTACTCAGAGATTGCATAAATTTTAATTCGCCTAAATCGAATCATGCAGAAATCAAAAATGGATTTTTTTGCATTATAAATTTCTGTATGTACATGTATATGTCATATCTGTATATGACAGTAAGGGTATATAAAGAGTATGCTTAAAAAACATTTTTAATGTACTGGTTCAATGTCAACTCATTCTATAGTGGCTACATCGACGAAAAAAAAATTAACAAATATTTCTCACTTGGAACATCACATTACCGAAAACCCTGTCTGTCTGTCGGGGTCCACATATTACATTTCCCCATCTCGTCTCATTAGAAACCCAATAGAAAACGGCGAGTTCGGGTTCCAAACTCGGGGAGGGCACTCGGGCTCCATTTTCCCCTTTGCCGCCTTTGTTCTCTTTTCCCTCAACCCTTTCGTGCCGACGGTTTGTTCCCTCGCCAACGTGGCGGTTAAAATTGCGAATCAAATATATATATAAAAAAAAACCAACACACAAACGGACACCTCCCTCTTTTCTCTTCTATTCCGTACGTAATATACCAAGAGTTCCATTACCACCACGAAGAGTACACTGGAAAAGAAACAAAAATTGTTCGACTACCCCCACCACCATGATCGCATAGTACGAAAACCACCTTTTCTCATCGTCGTGTTCCTCCTGCCGAGCCTCGTGGGTGGTAAGAAGAGGTCCTCGAGCTACCCATGCGTAATCCCTAATGAAAAATGTCACCTTGATTACGTCGCTTCCGCCAACCCTATAGATCGGAGCTTAAATTTACACGTCCATTTTTGTTCGTCGGGTACCAAGGTAGTACACCCCCATAGGCCTATTATGAATAGTTATTATTAGGCTCTTGATTAAAACCGCTACAGCACCCCCAATAGACACGACATCACCGACCCACGCTGTTCATTCAATCCGACAATGTGGAAACGGTACCACATCATCCCTCATTTTTCTTTCCCTACACAAATATGCATTAATAACAATCTACTAAATTCCAATTACAAAAACCTTATTAACCCTTAAAGGGTTGTAAATCACTATATTTCATACAGTAATTATAACCCTCTAAGTAAGAATTCATAAAACCTGTTCAGACAGGCTAAAAAACACAATAAAAAAAACGACAAGCGACAAAGATGACAAAGAAGATTACCATTGTCGTATAAATTACCACCTGGAATTATATATTGTAACTTTTAGAAATTATGTCTAAATATGGGATGAAAATGTCCGAAACGTTGGGTTTTTCGTGTTGAACTGACTCGAAGCCACTGTGTGAGTGTGTTTTTATTAATTTTCATTTTTTGTTTCGCTGTTTCATTGTCGATTTTAACTGCTGTGTAAGGTTTAGGGTGAAAAAAAAAAGTCAATACAGGAGAAAAGTGAAAGTCCGGAAATGAAAGCTGAACAAAATAAATGAGAGCGGATATCCCGCATTTTCGTCGTAAAAATTATTAATGGAGATCGATAAATTAGGCAAAACTTAGTAGTTTTGCACACGTCAACAGAAAAATACGCAAAAACGCAACACATACGCAAAAAAAATGTCTCATTTGCAAGTTTAATGAACAAAAGAAAACACCCATCAACACTTAATAAAATCAAAATATTTTTTAAAAAACCCGCTTAAGATGTCAAACTTGCTTAAAAAGTCAGAATTATTTAGTTTCAAATTGTTTTCTAAATATAATGAAGTTAAATTCCGTTTTTAGGACGTCATAGCATTCCTGTTAAGATTTATTTATCTTGGTCAAGAAAAGCAAAGACATTGAGGATGAACAAAGGACATTATTTTGTCTTCAAAATGAATGGGAACGATTCTTAACCTTTCATCACGAAAATTGCGGAGATCTGAATCATCATAAGTTATGATGTTCATTGGTTTTTCTTTGTATTTCTTTTAAGTTTTCCCTGACCTTGGAGGGCGGATCTTTCAGGTGAGAAATCTATGACCGGTTTTTGCTTCCAGAACATCGTTTTCCAACACAATACCAAACAGCAAAATGAATAATCTTCAACGTTAACAACAACAACAAAAACTAACAAACAAAACACATTAATTTTAACAAAGTACCCCTTCACGTCTTCCAATATCAGAACAACGTAAAACAATCGACATCGGACTTTCAAAACCAATATAATGTAAATGTACTTTCGGAGCGTAATGTCAAAGTATTAAACTACGGTTAAACTTGATCCTTTATATAAAAAACGAAGGTTTACGTTGCCAAAGTGACATGAAAAGGAGTCCAAAAAAATCATCAATCTTGAAAAAAAAAATCTCGTTAGACTGGCATTTAATCCAGTAAAACAGCCTGCAACCCACCTAAATTTAGAAACCTAACGTGGGGACAAAAGATCCCGGAGACAGGAAGAGAGCATAGGGAAAATAGAGTATAAAAAAAAAATTCATTAATAACTCGCGAACCAATCCTGCTGCATGATGTTGCATTGTATTCCCCAGGCACACGTGTCACGCTGCGCATCCCTCTTCTCGCTATTACATCACTTCCCGCTTTCGTGGTATCCACCCTATCCCTCATCATCCCTATTATTCCCATCCCATACTACTACTACTACTACTACTCCCTGTCCGTTTGGATTTCAAACGAAAGAGTCACTCGACAACAACCACCGTCACCAACGAATGCAAAAAGTTGGTAAGCTTCGACAAAACACGCGCACACCTTAGCTTTCATATCAAGACACTACTACGGATGTGATAAAAGAAGAAAGCAATATATATATATATATATAAATATAAAAAAAAATTGATGCAAAAGGAAAGGAAGTCAAAGATGTCGCGTTGTCCTCAACTTAGCAATCTGGGCGTCGTTTGCAGGCTCACGTACTCTATATGCACGTGCGCCTGCGAAGGGCCAACACGGCTCTAAGGCCCAATTTAGCATGCTCACCCACCACCTACCGATTGTGTTTTGTCCTCTTCGCCTTCTACTTCAACAACGAACGAACGAACTAAAATCGAACCTGCATTTGCTTATTTGTTGTTTCCTCTCGTCCATTCCACCCTCCCCGTCGTTTTCACCCCCTTTTAGACAACACGACATTTTAACTCGATATTCCAACGAAGACTAAGTACGGTATGTGTGGCCAGAGGCTTTTAAAACGTGGCCGATGTCACCCTCTTCAGCAGCTATACTACTTTCTAGTCGCTAATTATTTTTTATATTTAATTAAAAGCTCATTTAAAATAATATCAATGTTATAAGACTGAAGAATTACCGGTAGGCCTACCCAGAAATAGTTCTCGAAAACGATTAAGAAAATGAACTCAAAATTCTTAACCTGCTGAAGCTCTACGAAGGACGCACTTTTGGAACACCAAGACTATTCTTAAAATTAACTATCAAAAATACACCATTTTTTTTCTTTTAAACTAATCGGTATTTCTTTGTATAATGGACAGTCTCCAATATAAAAACCACAAAAAAACTATTCAGTTCGGTTTGCACTGGACAAACAGAACCTGTTGAAGAACATATGCTAAGAACACCTTACGAAACTACCAAGACTATTCTTAAGATTATCTATCAAAAGTATGCCATTTTTCCTTCAAAACGTAAACTGTATTCTTAGTATAATGGGCAATATACAGTATAATACCATAAAAAAAACTATTCAGTTCAGGTTTTTAGTAGACAAACGAAACCTAGTAAAAAACCTACTAAGAACAAACTACGAAACCATCAAGACTATTCTTAGGGTTATCAAAAATGAAAAATTCACCATTTTTCCTTCAAAACGTAAACTGTATTCTTAGTATAATAGACAGTTCCCAATATATAGTTTAAATACCATAAGGCAAACATTGAATTCGGTTTTTAATAGACAAACGGAACTAGCTGAAGAACTTACTAAGAACAGACTTTGAAACCACCAAGACTATTCTTAGGGTTATCTATCAAAATTACGCCATTTTCTTTGTAAACCTAAACTGTATTTTCTTAGTACAGTAAAGTGCATTTCCAATTATGGTTTAAGTACCACAAGTAGGCTATTCTGTTTGGTTTTTAGTGGACAAAGTGCCAATAGAGTGTGACCGCGGAGGCATCGTTTGTGTTGCCTTTTCCTTCGTCCATTGCGTTAAGCCGCATCATTTCGCCATCCGAGCCGAATTGGGAGTGAATTCGCAAATCACTATTGATCGGATCAACTCCCAAAATCCACTAAATGGCCACACGACATAGACAACGTAAAAGCAGAGGAAGAACGGGCGACGACGAAGAAGATGGAGAGCTTAATGGAGGGACAGATCTCTCCCAAACAACAGCCAATGATAAACGACTCCATCCTCCTCTCCCATCGCTACTAGTACAGCTACTACACAACTCACTTACGCTGACCTCGTCAATTATTTGTAAATTAAACACTCATCGATTGGCAAATAAGCAATCATCGATTCCCATTCCCGATCGGTTGAGCGATTAACGGGTGATTGGTGATTAACCAACGTGGTTCGTTGTAACAACATCGTTGATACAACACATCGTCATCATCATCATCGACACGTTTTTTTATTCTTTTTGGTTACGAACACTAGTTTCCTAGTCCAGTTTTAGCAAAGAGAGTTTTAATTTTAGACTTATACAGGTATCAGGATCGGAGTGAATGTTTCCAAATTTAATTGCTGACACGTGCATTCGGATAAGAATAGATGTTTGGCCTTTTCTTTCGCAGAACCTCTCACAACGGATGAAAAACACATGACTCAAAAACACGTTCAAAATGTTTTTAGAAAAAAAAATATAAAATAAAATAAAATATAATTAAAAAAAACAACCTCTAAACACTGACTGGTTAAACCAGTATAAAACAAAAATTGATGAAAAATATAATATCGATACAGTTTTATATTATCTACGTAAAATTGCTGTAATTACACCTACGACCCGGATAGTCAAATAAAAAACCCATATTTTTTATCAACATTAATCATTCATTCACGGAATAAATAAAAATGCATCAAGATAGCTATCCAACTTTTTAAGCCCAAATAGAGAAAAACACCAAACAAACAAAACAAAAAACATTTCGATTTTTCTAGAAATGGTGATGCCTAAAAACGGGAAACAAAAAACCCAACAAAACAAAAAAACAAAAAAAAACAAGATAGGGGGGGGGAGAAGATAAAATAAAGAAAAAAAAACAAAGAAAGAAAAAAAAATCACTCCATAAATGGACGATTTGTCGAAAGAGGTCGTGCCGAGTGCGCGACGTTTTCGCCTTCGATCAAACAGCTTGTGACACCCCAATGGGGGAAATGGAATGACAGAG
Organism: Cryptops parisi; assembly: GCA_034695005.1. Classification (NCBI taxonomy): domain Eukaryota; kingdom Metazoa; phylum Arthropoda; class Chilopoda; order Scolopendromorpha; family Cryptopidae; genus Cryptops; species Cryptops parisi. Next base: position 5,758 of record JAQIWH010001248.1, on the reverse strand, counting down.
AGGAGAAAGAAAAGGAAAAACAAAAGGAGTGCGACAAATTGATTACAACTCCCGCGTGCAAGCAAACCCGGTATAACGACGCAAAAGAGACGGCAACCGAAAAGGTGAGGTTTGACAACACAACAAAAAACACAGACTAGGGAAAGAGCGCGACGACGACGACAACGAAGACGACGACTAAAAGCGAGAAACAACTCTCCTCTCTATAACTTGATCACATTGGCCGTGCAGAATGCAATTTCTCTTGACAGCGATGAAATGGCGTGCCTGCTTCAATTCCAATCATTATTAAGCGAATTTTCAATCACGCTGTTGGCCGGACTCGAAGCAGTTTGCGTAGAACGACAACGACGACGACAATGACTTAGTAGAGTACTTACTTCTACTACTACTCTACCGAAGAGAGATGTCTGTCTTTCTTTAGCTCTTTCTCATTCCTTTTAAACGTTGTGTCGAGTTGGAGGACATTTTAATTACTATTGCACAACGACGACTAAAACTTACTTTTCTATGCCCTTCAGGGGCTCAGTCAGCGTTAAAAAAAAAAAGACAAAAATTCCTTTCTTTCACTTACTTTAAAATGACAATTTCCTTCACGAATTGTCGTCATAAAAAGAAATATCAATTTCTAATCCGATTGTTTCTCCTTTCAAAGTACAACTTCAAATAGATAGTACGAAGACTTAATTTATACTCTTTATATTAGCTTCACTTGTGAGTGAGTGAGTTGTGAGTTTGTAAGTGAGCGAGTTGGGAATTGAACTATACTGCTTATATACTATATAGTCCAACGTATCAAAAAACCGTATATGAAACTATAACCGCATAAGTCATTCGCATAAATCAAAAATCACATAAGTCTAATGTAAAAAAAAAATCGCATATATAAATAAATAAATCAAAAATTGCAGAAATTAAAAATGGAATTACTCAAAACAAGCATAGTGGAGAATATGCGAATATATAGAAAATATGCAAAGATTGCATAAATTGTATTTCGCATAAATTGAAACATCCAGAAATAAAAAATGATTCTTCGTCAATTTGTTTAATTGTTTGTTTTATAATTTTGATGAATTATACGATTTAAGCAGAAGTAACCCTCGCATAACTCAAAAACCCCTTAAACTCGGTGAAGTTTAAAATCAAGAAGATTGAAGTATTTAGGGTGTAAAAAACAATCATGTAGTCGAACATGTGTTCGCCATATAGCCAACCGTTTGTGTAAAATTATGGCAAATAGGCCCTAAATGCGACAAAAAATTATCAGTTACGTGCATTAACAAAATTATCTATTTCTACATATGTATGTACAGTATTGTATATACATTTTACTTTATATGTAAAACAGCATTAGTTTGTTCATAAACGTAAACATTTGTTCATACTGTTTCCTATATGCTGACAATCACTATAATTACATTTACGACCGATATAGCCTGATAGTCAAATATAAAACCCGCATTTTATATTAGCATCAACCATTCATTCATTGAATGAAAAAAAAATACAACATCAAACCTAGTTTTCATTTCCATTGCACAAGAGAACAAACAAACCCCCTAGTCGAAATGTCGTCATGTCACACGACACAAAGAACACGTCTCCTATCACTGTTTGATGAGGCATCAGTGATTTGCATTGATTTACGCGCAGATGGTCACCTAGCTTCCTCTCTTCTTGTCTTTCTTCTTTCCTTTTCGTTTCCTATTTTTTTAACCATCATCATCCTCCTCCTCGCCATCATCATCATCATCATCATCATCATAGTCCCCTTCCACTATCTTGTCCTCTTGTAGTAAGTACATTGCCTCGGAAGCGAACTGCCACCGAAAAACCCCGGGGAGCCAACTTACAGTCGACCAACTAAAACCCGAGCAAAACGGAACAAAAGCCCCAACGGGGCAGTGGGGCCTCGAAGGCCCCCCTGTCTTTAAAAGAGGTACATTCGAGACCCCAGCATATGGCGGTGTTATGCCTAATTAACCGCTGACATAGGCGCCACACTGTGGCCACGAGGATCAAAAAACACCAAGCTTGCGTTTTTTTTTGTGAGTGTCTATGATATATCCCCGACCCGAGAAATAACTGGGATCAAGTTACAGTGCATCATAAATATGAACCCGATTTTTTCTTTCAAAGAAGAAAACCCCCATCCATTTCCATCAACCCTCTTATTTCCTTCATTATAACTTCCCCTATAGTTTATGCCCATGATCATTTTTGGCAATGAGGTGTAGACTAATTTAAAATGAATGGATCCATTGTGAACATCCATTTTTTTTAAAGGAATAATTCCAAAATCGAATCATAAATACGACACGCCATAAAAACCTATAGAACACTATTAATTTTAAAGTTTGAAGTCAGATTATTCTAAGTTTTTATAATTTTCTCGAGAAATCCGAAAAATAACCCTAAAGGTCTCATTTTATCGTTACCACCAGTATACTGAAAATTGCTACACCTTACTTTATAATATTCATGCAACAGATCCTCGATTTATGCGAGGTTTGTTCGGAGCGAATCTATCATATATCATAAATCAAAAATCAATATATCAAAATTCCAATAGTAAAACTGCATAAGATCAATGATAATTCCGTCACTTCAGCGCTTCCTCGCATATCAGCGCAATTTCCTCGCATATAACGAAAATAAATAAATAGAATCTCATTGGCGAAATCGCATGTGAGAAGCTCGCCAAAAAACGCCCTGTATTAGTTATAATTTACGCGCTAGTCCAAAGTTCCAAAGTGTCCGTTCCGTGCAAGACGTTTCAGATGATACAACGTCGAGATTGAAGTCTAAATTAATAGCCACGTCTATAAATCTGTCCACGTTAGTGTATAAACATTGCGATTAAACTCGCAACTGAACGTGTTTTACAAGAAAAACCCAAACCACAAAATGCTTAAACACATTTCATTTCACCGTCGCCAGAAGGCAGTCACGTACGATTTACCAAAACCACTTTTGGTATACCAACTAAACCGAAAACTAATGATACTAGACACAATCAATACACATTTTCTTTGGAAATATAAAACCAAAACAAATTACGACTTCATGACAGTCAACAGTCATTGCCGAAACAACACATCCATAACTTTAGTACATTCATAACAGGTTTCTTCATTAGCTCGCAATCAACGTGAAAAACCAAGACGATTAGTGCTATCCGCAATGGTGATAGAAAAACACAATTTTGCACCTCTAATAGAAAACAGTTATCTAAAAAGATTTTTAACCTATATTTTCCTCATTTCCAAAATCATTTTAATCGAGGTCCATTACCGTAACCTTTGGTAATAACCGATCCCATCTTTGGCACGCATTTAGCCTCGAATAGAGGGCATTTCGGGCTCAATTCGAAAAACCGTCAAAAACCAGATGGTTTGGCACCAAAATAAAAATAAATCAACATAGATGCAAATTAACTGTATTTTTCCCAACGACTAGCTATGCATCCCTAATGAACTTCTCACACCTCGCAAACGAGTTTCCAACCTCAGCAATTTATAAGCATTGGTCTTTTCTTATAACAGCAACAACAACTAGCCAAACATAAAATTATTAATTCGAGTGACGTCCGCTCTAATTTTCTCTATTAAAAAAAAATCTCATACACAAAAAAGAAAAAATATTGAAATCAGCCAAAATTGAATTAAATAAAAAGAAATAACCTTGTTATTGTTCAATACCCTTTTAAACATACAAAAATAATAAATATACAAAAAAAAAATACACTGTGGTGGTAGTAAAGTACTGAGTTTCGTTCTTCTGGAGGCGCCGGCAAAGAAAACAGAAAGAAGAAAAAGAACGGTAAACTCGACGAAGCTAAATTGGTGTGTGACAAAGAGAATGAGAAAATGAACACCACTTGTGTGTCGTCGGATTCCGACTTTGACAACCTGTAGAACAGGCTGCGAGTTCGGGTCGCCCGACACAACACGACTGGGTTGACCCGATCCCCATTAAATTCCAATCCAACACTAAGAGAGACGGTTACCCCCTTCGTCATTCTTTAAATAACCTACCTACCTACCTACCTACTTATTAACACTAACACCAAACCCATTTCCATCCTATTTTCAAACAATGTCCAAAATCGAAAAAGACAATTTTTAATTTTCTAGTCATTATTAATTTTGGCTTAACATCGTCAAATGTCAGAAAAATTCACCAAAGATAACAAGACTATGAATTACTTTTCACCTCTTTTAGCGATTTCATCATTTCAATGATTTATAGCTAAAACTAATATTTAAATCTCATTAATAGAATAATGATTCAATTTGAAATTTGACCGAAGTTATATTTAAAACCCATCTTAGTAAACTTTTATCTAATTCATTTAGCCTCTCTTCTACACCATTCCTAATAGGCCTAAATTGCTAGTGACACTTAAATCGCCCAAAAATATAATCTGCACTACTACTAAAACACACTAAACGACACTCAAATATAGTCTTCAAAATTAAAAGAAAATCAACTACTGGTATATTCTTTATCATTAAAAGAAAGTCATAAATAATAATATAAATAAAATATAATAATAAATAAATAATAAATAAATAATAATAATAATAAATAATAAACTAAATAAATAAATAAATATATGCAAGTATCAGTTTCCATACATTTTGATTCCATTCACTGAAATCGTTTCATCTCAAAACTTTTATATATAGCCTAATTTGCTTTTATTTTTTATATATATATATACTCTATATATAACTAAATCACTACAAAAACTAATCTAGTTAAAACAAAACTTGTATATTACTGCCAATAAATTCAATCGGATTTTCACTCGAATAAAAATCAAATCTCCATCAAAACGGATACAATTCAATCAAATCTACCCAACGGCTCTTTCTCTCTCTCTCTCTTTCCTCTTCATCATCAATACAATCTTTTTATCTTTCCTCCAACAACCTTATCTACTTATCACACACAAAATAAATTAAACTAGCGAAGAACACGATTCGAAACAAAAAAGTATCCACTTAACTATATCCACCTGTAATTGTAACAGTATATAAAAATTGTCCACCTGTATTGTCGAGCTCAACAATTTTTCGCATGCAAATAACGTTACATTGTCGAACGCCGGGGTCGCGTGTAATGCAACTGTGTCTGGTCACGCTTCTTAGGTTTGCCACCACCACCACCGTTTACTACTGCTACTAGTACTATAACAACTAACACCACACCTTCCCCATTGTCCAGGGATCGTCAACACCTCGCTTCCCCCTACTGCTATGTATGTATACTCCTACTCGACCATCAGGTGGCGGAAAAACGACGACCAGATATCATCAGGTACCACTGCCGTGTTTAACACTCGGTCGCTAAAGTTGTCACGCGAACCAAACACTAGATGAAGTGCCGCTCATCTGCGTTCCAAAGACTTTGTTTGGAAAATTAAGTTCGTACTATTGATATTTCAGCTAGATTGAGCAGAAGACTTTATACTACATACAACAGAGACTTTATACGACAACATACTGTATTCAAAACATGACATTACTGCATTCTAGAATTGTGTGAAGTGGCAAACATTATGAGTATTAGATTGTCATCCATTAAATTCAGGTCACATAAAATTTGAACATTTTAGTTAAACTCCATCACACAAAATCGTATGTACACTAAAAACTCGATTATCCGAAATTCAGGTTTATCCGAAAATAGTGAAATATGTCATTTCAATATAAAAATAGATACATTAGCAAAAATCAATGACATTATC